>OZ024865.1:49218254-49258254 GCA_964017155.1 Oasisia sp. SBJ-2009 | reverse complement strand
ACCTTAGTCTTGGGCTGCCCAACCACACGTTCGTCTTGGGCTGCCCAACTACACCATCGTCTTGTGCTGCCCAACTACACCATCGTCTTGTGCTGCCCAACCATACCTTAGTCTTGGGCTGCCCAATCATACATTTGTCTTGTTTCTTTGTAAAGTTTCTGAAAGGTTTCTTCAACTCTGTCTTGTTTCTGATAATTACCTTTCTTCTTCCTTTGTTTTGTTCATAACCATTATATTACTTTTATACTTGTTTAAATCTAACTTCTAATTATTTATTATTTAATTTTTTTGTATTATTTCACATTAAGTTCGTTCAACCATTGTCTTGTTAATTGTCTTCTGGTCTTGTTTCTTTCTGATCATTGATTTGCATTGACCTTTGTCTTTTTTCTTTCATTGAGTCACCTCCAATAGTGTATTGTTTCAGTCACTGAGTCACTTCCAACAATATTGTGTTTCTGTCAGTCACTTCTGGCCTTGTCTTCTTTCTCATTGCTGTATAACTTGATATATTGGTGCTAATCACCGATACAGTTTATTTAATTTGTATTTTATTTTTACCTATTTATTATCTTGTACATGTTTTACATTAATTTTACAAAATGCCGTGCTCATTATTTTATTATCAATATACCATTTATTTTAATAATTATAGTTAGCTAACTTATTTATTTTAATATTTATTACTATTACTTTTTATACATATTTTAGGTACTTTTATTTTATTTACCTTAACAAACTTAATATCATAATTCTATGACACATGTACACTTACTCGATGGGAAGCGCTTTGATTGATATTTAGTTAGCTAAAAAGCGCTATATTAAGCAACGGAATTATTATTGTTATGTACAGGGCCTCCAAATGGATATTTCTAGATTTATGGTGCTTTATAAATGTTCTTATTATTATTACGTCCCACAGTTGTTAATCATCAATTCATCTCCCTGTTGCTAATCACTTCTGTGCCTCCTTGTAGGGAGACTTACGTCGCATGTGGACAGAGCCCTTCATTGTCTCAACGCCGCCAAAGTTCATGGAAGTATGACCTCCTTTGTTCCTATTGTGAACAAAGAGACGTGAACATGTTCACGTGTCAGACTGGATTGTCTTCCGTTGTGAGCTGGAGTGGCATCTAATGCCACCCGGTTCATGCCATAGGGTCGTGGTACCGGATTCATGAGGTGACATGGCATGTCGGCACGGTACCGCTGGACTGGATTGTGGTACCGGAATCACAAAGTGACATGTCATCATCATCGCCTGGTACCTTAGCATTATGGTGCCGGTATAACAAAGAAACGTCATGTTATCATCTGTGAGACTAGTATCACTGTCAAGGCAGTGGTGCCAATGGCAGACTATCAATGACATGATGTGTGATTTAGACCCAAGAACCACAGACACAAGTCGTTCACACTTCTGTTCCTCCGGTGAAGTGACTTATACAGAACTACTGCAGCACTTCTCAGTCAGAAGTGAACGACATTCACTCGGTGCTAACGCAAACAGCAGGGTCATACACGCCAGGGCAACCCTGATCAAGTGATCGATTCCTGTCATGTGACAGAACATTGTTATCAAGTCTGCCTCGTGATAACGTTCATCAACGACGAACAAAACATGTTTGTGCCAGTCGGAGTATGCTTGACACTGAATGCACAAAGAACACTCGCAGGAAACGATACGCTACTTGGCGCAAGAGGACTGACTGCAGTTGATACCGCAGTTGTACAGAGACAGGAACACTCCGCGTTGAACATTTAGTCAACAAGTGTGTGATTTAATCGGCAGGAATGACTTTCCTACCGCTAGTCATTCGACCAGTCCTTCCGAAGTCACGTGTCCATGGCGGATTACAGACGGTTGACAGATATTTTCGCGAAGGACTGCAATTATGTAACTGCTATATGTTGGTTGATCTGCCAACGTTTTATATTGTTACATCAGGCCACAGTTGCCAAATCTATTGGAAGCCTGAGAACATCGGATGTTTCAGGGTGCTCAATGCGGAACTGGCAGGCTTGGTGTTTTAGACCCGACTTCAGATGCGTCGATTTGGCAGTTGGAAGACTGTTTAGGGCACTTGATTTAGGGCATGGCTGTAACAGTGTGTCAGAATGTGTCACTTGGTGTACATAAGTGACACAAGATGAACTATTTCAAGATGAATTCAATTTCCTATGGTCGTGATGAGAGAAGATATTTACATCTTATATGGTGAAGTATTTACAGTTAGTTGTTACAAAAGTATCGTACACAGCCACTGCTGTGTGGATTTTTATAATAAGAGTCGAAGAAATGCTATCTTAATCATTGTCTTGTGGGAAATTAGGACAGTTGTGATGAGCTTACACAAAATATGTACCAAATGCATTTGCAGAGTGGGTCATAATCAGTTCAGAAACCATTCTGTGGACTCATCCCTGGAGAGTTTCCGACGTCGAATCAGGTACATTTAGTGGTGTGTTTGGAAATGAAAACGTTGCATTTGAAATGCTCAGAGTGTATTGGCGGTAGGTGGGGTTTGGACCATACTGATTTTTATACTGGACAGGATGCATTTTGTACAGAAACAGCAATCGTGGAATAATGTGTGCGATGTATAACCACTAAATGTGATTAGTCATGGTTTTCTTATAGTTAATATAACAGGCTAATCTGATGTGAGATATCTTTAGCAGACGCCTGCAACAAAGCACAATACAGGAAGTAAATTTATTTACTCAGTAGAATTGCAGACAAAATAAAACATTTCACCCTCCTGTTATAGGATAATTTTGCCAGGAGTCTAAATCTGGAAACAAGTGTAAAAACAATAGATTTCTCAAGTGAGAAAATCTGCTTTTGAATCCTCGTAGACCATTTCAAAGCTTGGGCAGTTTCCCTGACACTGTTAACTCGGCTGTGTAAATGTGTACCTGGCTACAGACAGTGGGCTCAGTACAAGGTGTCGGGTGTCTTCTGGGTGGAAGTATTTGTAAGAAAATCTGAAAACTATCCTGGGTTAAACCCATGGCATTCAGTATAGGACACTATTTTTCCAATGTGTAATGGGTTGTTTTATAAGTGAAAGTGAATCTGATCAACAAAACTGCTATTTTGAAGTGATATGGCTTCGGTGAGCAATTGACCTTGGGAATTCATACTTTTGTGTGCTGTGGAAATGCCGCATTTCTGTCTAATACCAGACCTCGGGCAAATACAGCTGTATTTTAAGATAACTTTCTCATAATATTATATTCATATCTGTTTTTATAGGGTGTTAGAATCAACAGTCGGTTTCCAATACAACTTCCGAATTCAGTTAATACCATTAAGAATATTGTGAATGTGTCCTGTTTCTTGAAGACAATATATCAGGGAGGTTCAGTATGTGGTATGTGTGCAGGTTACGGCTGGAACTGTCAGTTTTTGTTTAATTGATGTACAGCAAAGTGGGGGGGGGGAATTGTTACAGAATCACGTCACACATCCAGTAGTGGTTTTTGTGTGCCATGGCACACTGACTAGAGCTTTGGAGTAAGAGAGGTTTGAGCTGTGTGCCTAGGGTAAGATGCTCCACTTTACATGGCTCCACTTGTCTCAGTTGTATGGGTGTAGACACTGGTGGATATTTGTGTACGAAGTAAATGCGCATTAATTGCAGCGTGGCTGGATGCTCTCCAGAGAAGCTGAGATGGTTTTCGATTGAACAGATCTGCCAGAGAGTAAAGTTTAAAGTGTTTTGAGCAATCCAGAGGATTGGTTACTGTGGCTGTGCTATATAAGAACTTGGATTTTGTACATGGATTCCGGATAATTTAGTCAAGCACAGGAACTGAGTAAACAGATTCTATGGATGATTTTAATTCCCACTTCTGCTTTAGGACTTACCCCACCCCCACCCATTATATTGTGTTGGTTTGTCTGTATGACAGGCAAAAATACTTGGTGCCCGTACACATACACGTGCTGATCCTGAACTATTTCCTTTGACTTGTTTTCTTGTGCCAATTCAAGTGGTGCCACCTAGTGAATGGTTTGACGATATGCTGCCATCTAGTGAATATTGCGTACATCATTACATGAGGACAGGACAGTGTTTGGGTGGCTTACATGAAGCCAACCGATGTTCATGGAAATGGGTTTTCAATGAGGAGATACTAGTTATCTTGGCAATATAGTGTGTAGTGTTACAATTACACATGTGCAGGTGTGTTGTATGTTATGAATGTAATGTGTTGTACGCGTGTGTTCGACGTGCTGTTCAGGGTTTCGGGTCGGATATTGTGCGGTTTATCAGGAACCACACCAGTGATGTAAGTGAACATAGTTGGGTTTGTGAAGTGTTCGGAATTTTAAAGATCTGCATAAAGCGTTGGTCACATCTTGTGCTATTCTAAGACTGTTTTAATCTGTCCTATAAGAGTGAACATATAAATATGTGTGTTCATAAGACATTCATATATATATATATATATATATATATATGTATATATATATATATATATATATATATATATATGTATATATATACATATATAATATATATATATTATCTATATATATAATATATATATATGTGTGTATAATGTATATATATATAAATATAATATATTACGTATATATATATATATATATATATATATATATATATATATATATATATACATATATACATATATATATATATATATATATATATATATATATATATATATATATATATATATATATATACATATGTTGCTGCCAATGACACCTTTTAAAGACCCCAGTAAATTCCAGTTTATCTATCTCGGTCATATTCTGTAGAAAACTCTATTTCTGACACACACACCTTCCTGTGTTATCTGTTACATAAACGTGTTTACTGTTCCGCCATGGGACGTGTTTTACAGTATTACAATAAGCTGTAAAGAGAAGTAGGCACGAATGTGTTTAACGTACTAGCCTTGTGAACTGTAACGTGATATAAACTAGCGTTGGTGGGAACATCTAGTTGACTGCAGCGCGTCGTTAGGTACAAGATGTGGTTGTCATGGTTACTTGTCGTGTGCTTTTGTATTCTTTATACTGGTCTGTTGGGCGTGGCACGGTGTCTGAGACGACGCGCCAGGCGCCGCACAGGTAGTTGTAATTAATTTATGATTGTCATTACTCGTTGTAGGTGTCAGTAAAACAGACATTGTCAATTTGATGCATGCGTTGTTGTTGTTTGTGGATTATTATGAGTTGTTCGCCTCCTTAGATCCATGTGATTTAGACTCATTGATGTCTGTCGTCTTCTGACAATCCAGGACAGTCACGTTTATATTACAGACAATGCATTATAGTAGTAATATTTTTCGGCATGGGTATCACACAAAAACTAAAAATGGCATGTATTCGAGGACATGGTTATTTCCTGAGTTTCATTTCATTTTCACATGTCTGTAGCTATACCCAATCGTGTTTAGGAAACTCAATTCCATTCATATTGATCACCGTCCCCCACTTTTAAAACCGGATCGAAGCCCCTGTTAATACGCCATATGGCGAAGACATTTCGTCAAACACTTGTCGCATTTTCAATACCGTCGACCTAATCAGATGTTCTCGTCTATAAAAGCTATCATGCTAAAGACAATCTTACTGGCAGATATATCGTGAATATATAAACACGCAGGCAGGCACGCCTCTAGGCGTGTCAAGCGATATGCAAAGTACCCGGATGGACTCAAGCAGCCGGTGGTAGAATTGTAAGCATTGTCTGCTCTCACAAAAGCTGGCAGCCACGTAATATAATAACAGTGTTCTGCTCTACTTGTTGGGCGGAGTATTTGGCATGCGAGACGTGGTTGCGTATAGCATTATATGTGCGTAGACGGCCTAAATGTCATGCTTTTCATTGGCGTGAATGGACAACGGGGCATTTCTCCCCGTATTCTGATTGAGGTGATGAACAACCAAGAGTAGAGCGGCCACGTGACCCGTAGGGAAGGAAGTGACGCAATGTTATGATTAACTGGATAGAAAAATGGCTTATTGATAGAAGACAAAGAGTAGTAGTTGATGGGGAGGTTTCAAACTGGAAATCGGTTTTGAGTGGAGTACCGCAGGGATCAGTATTGGGACCTATTTTGTTCTTAATATATATCAATGATTTGGATGATGATATAACAAGCAAGGTGTTGAAGTTTGCGGATGATACAAAAGTGTTCATAAAAATAAAAAGTGATACAGATAGACAGCAATTACAAGATGATCTAAATAAGTTGACCGAATGGTCTGAGAAGTGGCAAATGCTGTTTAATTATGGGAAGTGTAAGTACCTCCACACAGGACATGGAAATGAAGATGCACAATATACAATGGGTGATACTGTACTAAATACTACCATAAAGGAAAAGGACTTAGGGTTAACTATTAGTGCTGATGTGAAGGTATCGGAACAGTGTGCAATTGCAGCAGCGAAGGGAAACCAAATTCTTGGATTAATTAGGCGAAATATAGTGTACAAGGAAAAAGAACTAATAATACCACTGTACAAAACAATAGTTAGGCCTCATTTAGAATATTGCATACAGGCATGGAGGCCATATCGCAAGAAGGATATTGATATACTAGAAAGAGTACAAAGAAGAGCAACCAAAATGATACAAAAACTCAGGAATATTAGTTATGAAATGCGTCTAAAAGAATGTGGATTAACAACACTAGAAACCAGGAGACTGCGAGGAGATCAGATAGAAGTTTTTAAAATATTGAATGGGTATGAAAATATTGGCAGAAATATTTGTTTCTCAGTCAAGGAAGAGAGAAGGACTAGAGGACATGGAGTTACATTAGCAAAGAAGCAATGTAGATTAGATATTAGAAAATTATCATTTTCACAAAGAACAGTAAATGAATGGAACAGATTATCGGCTGATTGTGTAAGTGCTAGTAGTGTTAATATGTTCCAAAATAAAATTGACATGTACCTAAGAAGGGCGGGGTACATTTAGATAGATAGGTTGGACTCTCGATAAGCCAAAGGGCTTCCTTGTCCACCTGCCATCTTGAGTTGATTCTCTAGGTGGCAATATTGTTAAATCTTGTTAAAACTGTCGCGACGCGTCATTTCCGCCCACCATTGGAACTCGTTGAGCACGACCTATCGCAGGTTATCCCGGAATATACCTGCATGGTCCTGCTAGCGCCATATAAAACAAAACACCACAGACACATCAAACGGCCTTTGGTATATTCGACCTGGCATGTTGACCGGTTACTCAAGTTTTTAATATCGACGAAGCAAGGAAGCTGTTTCCGATTGATCGCCTTGACGTCGAACTAATGATCGGCGGTGTGTTTTTACCTCGCTTCTCGTGCTACACTTCCGCGCTGTCGGATATGACATGGGGAATTGGATGTTCAACTGTAGGTTTCTTGCCGGAGCTGAAGCGACTGAACACCACTCCGACAACAGTTCGTCAGACGGACGGACGGACGGACGGACGGACGGACGGACGGACGGACGGACGGACGGACGGACGGACGGACGGACGGACGGACGGACGGACGGACGGACGGACGGACGGACGGACGGACGGACGGACGGACGGACGGACGGACGGACGGACGGACGGACGGACGGACGGACGGACGGACGGACGGACGGACGGACGGACGGACGGACGGACGGACGGACGGAAGGACGGAAGGACGGAAGGACGGAAGGACGGAAGGACGGAAGGACGGAAGGACGGAAGGACGGAAGGACGGAAGGACGGAAGGACGGAAGGACGGAAGGACGTGTATGTATGTGTGTTTGTGTATGTATATATATATATATATATATATATGATTTTTTGTATGTGTTTGTGTGTGTGTGCGTTTGTTTGTTTGTGTGTGTGTGTGTGTGTGTGTGTGTGTGTGTGTGTGTGTGTGCGTTTGTTTGTTTGTTTGTGTGTGTGTGTGTGTGTGTGTGTGTGTGTGTGTGTGTGTGTGTGTGTGTGTGTGTGTGTGTGTGTGTGTTAAATAAAATAAATAACAGAGTGCCAGTGTGTGCGCGTGCGCATGTGAATGAGACGGGGTATGGAGAGAGAAAGGAGGAGGGAGGCAGGGAGAGAGCGAATGGGGCGAGGGGGCGAGGGAGCGAGGGAGCGAGGGAGCGAGGCAGTGAAGGAGTGAGTTCGAGAAGGGAGAGGGTGAGGAGAGATGGGAGTTGTAGGGGCTACAGAGAGAGAGAGACAGACAGACAGACAAAGAGAGAGAGATAGACAGAGACAGACAGACAGACAAAAAGAGAGAGAGAGACAGATATGGAGACAGAGACAGAGAGAGAGACAAAGACAGAGACAGAGAAAGAGACAGAGAGACAGAGACAGACAGACAGACAGACAAAAAGAGAGAGAGACAGATATGGAGACAGAGACAGAGAGAGAGAGAGACAAAGACAGAGAAAGAGACAGAGAGACAGAGACAGAGAAACGGAGAGAGAGAGACGGAGAGACGGAGAGAGAGAGAGAGAGAAAGAGAGAGAGAGACGGGGAGAAGGAAGGGTGGTTGAATGTATTGTAGTCTTACATGTCACCGTAATCTCAAACCAGGGCTGTTTGCTACGTAAATTAACCCTGGCAGTTCCCCTGATTTAGAAAGCAGGTGACAGATCATGCTTTGACTGTTACGTCGACGAAGGACAAGTACAATTGTACGTTTTAAGTAGTTTTAATTCATACCATAACACCAAATACGTATACACTATGAAAACCAACGATACTAAGTGTTAATCTACTCGATACATTTAATCCACCTATCGTTGTACTTGCTGACGTATCGCAGCAATAAATCAAATAATGCGAAGACACAAATGCACGTCTAGACGTTAACTCATTGCAACACACCAATCACGTATGTGCTTACAATCAGAACAAGTGCTTGTCTATTCAACTACAGGTCCACAGCTTATCGTGATGTGTTTTCAATCCTATCGCAACCGGTGCGTTTAGTGCGTCAAGTTCTTTGTAAACAGAAAAGAGACATCAATACAGTTTCCACCAATACAATGGCTGTTGTCGGTAAGTAGTCCTAATGTGCGGCCAACTCAACGTGTACTGCACTAATTAAAAATGCGTGCGGTGTAAATCGACTATTAACACTGTGAAGTCCGGTAGTGTTCACTCCAACGCGTGTTTGCTGTCATCGTGCGTTGCGTGTCTCTGTGAACCAGACGTCTGCGCTACGGGTCTAGGGGCGTCGACATCACCAGCGAGATCACAGCGGCCATCAGCAACAGGCCGCTGGTGCATCTAGTGTCGCCGGCGCCGTTTGTGTCTAAAAGGCAGCATAAGAAATTGTGTCAGTGTAGTTACATGTATACCACCATCCAGAATCGCAGGAACACGGAGGCAAGGGACCAGTTGTACCTGCAATTTCGATGTGGTCAGACATATTGTTCTCCCAGTAAATTAGAAGTTACGATGAGACGGCAGCGAAACGCAGACAAACACGCACGTACACATACATATACACACACAAACAGTGTGTAAACAACGTGTGTGTGTGTGTGTGTGTGTGTGTGTGTGTGTGTATGTGTGTGTGTGCGAGCGCGCGCGCGCGTGCGCGCACTAGTGTTAATGTGTAAAAGGTAGTTTTCCGGATATTCGCTGGAAAATGGGAGGGTAGGCAATTGCGATAGCGTAGACATTCTGGCTTCCAACATCCTATACGTAAAATAGCTGTAAACGAATAAAACACATTTTCACTTTATTTGAAGCACACGACTCATTTGTGTATTAAAATGTACGCTAATTACCACATTTTGTAACTCCCAAAAGTATTAATATAATATAGCGTATCTTTTTATGACCGGCATGTGATATTTCATCAAGGTGAGGAAGCAACAGGCCCGAATCGTGGTTTATGGCTGTATCTAAACGCTGCACAAGCCCGATGTTAGAATAACCAAGGACACGAGGCCTAGTTTTCTGGGACAACGGACATCAGACATACTTAACGGTTAGGCGTGTGTACGATCTAATTAATTTTAGGTACATTTCCTATGTTACCAAATGTAATATACCTAGTTTCACCAAAAAAAGTTGTGTTAAATTTAGCGAAGGCGATACATATTTGCGTTAAGTCCTACTCGTGTTTAATTTAGCTAGATGGTGTGGGGTTTTACCACAAACCTTGCCGTTATGTCCAAAATTATTCTATGGATAACTTGAACAGATCATATGTCTGACAAAGCTGCATTCAACCGCGGGTTATCAGACACGCCAGTTACGGTCCCTTCATACCCCAGTCATAGAGTCACGTTTTGGCCGCCACGTTAAGCTGCGTTACGAAACGTGGCAGAACGTGGCTTCAACGTGAGTGAACGTGGATAAAGCGTGATCAACGCGACACAACGTGAATGGAAATTTGACCATGTTCAAAATTCGGTTGCGTTTCCCCACAACGACCTATAACGTGGAAACAACGTAGTATAACGTGGTTACAACTTAGCAAAAACGCGACAGAACGTGAACAGAAGGCTTGTGCTAAGTTGTGCTACGGTTCTTCTACGCTACGGTACGTTATGATACGTGGTGGGTACGCTGTGTTACGTGGCAGAAGCGAGGCATAACGAGCTACAACGTGGCAAGAGAGAGAGGCTTGAGCATGGCAGCAAGGAGGCGACAGCGTGGCTAGAACGTGGCGACAACGTGGCACCCGGCCGAAATTTGCATATTTGTTCCAGAATGTGGCGATCAGAAACGGGGCTAGGCATAACGGCGCGGCCAGAACTTGACACAATGACTGGGCTTTTAGATGCGATTGGCAAACAAAAATAGCATAACTTACCCGACCTTCTCATCGTCCAGTTAATCGGGTCGCCATCGACGGCTATCGGGAAGTAAATAAAGACAATCATTACATTTAGCCTGATAATGATATTATCACAGACGATATAGTTTCTCTAATTAGGCCAAGTCCCAAAAAAATACAACACTACGCTAGGGCAGATGGTAGTTTGGTCGCTGTACACCAATTAATATAGCGACGGTAATTGTTAGACAATGTAGTGTCACATCTCGGGTGGAACACACAGTAATGCACAATGATGCTACGTATTTGTAATTGTGAAAATCAGAACCCGACAACGCGGCAATCATGTGTCATTATATGGATGCGAGCTTGCAGAGTAAGAATCATTTACACATTGCCCATAATATAATGGCCCTGAATTCACTATCACAGTACGTCAATTCATTTGATGTGATAATACAGACAGTTTCGTACAAACAGTGGTTATATATTTATGTGACATATGGTCATCTTTTTAGTGTGTTACGGGCAAACCGATTGTAATAATTATGACTGTTTAATTGTGAGATTTTGAAGAAAACATTATAAACGGCTAAAACGACGCATACTGAAACGTTGGCTGACATCGGTCAATGTTGGTACTGAGCCAATTTGCTGGAAACTGCAGCAAACAAAACAGGCTTTCTCGGGTTGTGATCACCAAAGACGAACCAATTTCTCGTCGACACAGTGCACATTACTGGCACGCCTGCCGACAAATTACTGTCGTTATACAAATATGGTGCACGCTTTATGTGGTATGCCCGGTTTGTTTTATCGGACATTAATACTAATCGAGGATGATCTGAAGTACTTACGCCAGCCCGGGCAGCTAAACCCTTCGATTGCATATGCCCATTTCGCGATGATCAGACCTCGGTACCACAGTGCCGCGTCTCTTCCACAAGAATCTGCTACTGCCTTCTGAGCACAGTCGATGTAGTCTGAAAAGTACCTGGAACAAAGGATATATTTTACAACTGATCCACTCCGGAAAATGGTTAGAATGAACAGAGATGCACCAAATAACTTTTTCAGGTGGAACATTTGCAGTGTCTAAACGTATGCATATATAGTTTGGTATGACAATAGAGGGCCTAATATTATTTCACTATAGGAGTAAAATACACATGGGTGAACATCGTTGACTTCTTTTGACTTGTGCGGTTTCTGAGATCTGCGCTGAAAGACTACGGCGGTTGTCGGATCATGTATGTTTTTAATTTTATAAATAAGGATTGCATTATCAATAACAGTGCAACGCCAACTCACAAACAACTTCCGTGGTATGGTTTTTGAAGACTCTGGAGTCTTCTGGACAATGTTCGGAGACATTCAGTTGCATCTACGATGGGTCTGGTTTTGGAGAAGCACAAACGGTACTTGACGTAGCCTGCAGCATGAATATCAGCGACCCACAGTACGTGACGCAGTAACAGATGGTCCGATTAAGTGACGCAGTTACACATATCAGCGAACCACAGTACGTGACACAGAAAACGATGGTCCGACTAAAGTGACCCAAATACAAATATCAGCGACAAACAGTACGTAACACGGTAACATAAGGTCCGTCTGAAGTGACCCAGTTAATAATATCAGCGACCCATAGTACGTGACACAGTAAGAGATGGTGCGTCTACTGTGACCCAGTTACACATATTTGCGACCCATAGTACGTTACACAATAATATATGATCCGACTAATGTGACCCAGTTAAAATATCAGCGCCCCACAGTACGTGACACAGTAACAGAATAGTCCGAGTATAGTGACCCTGTTACTACTGAACATTCCCAATGACAGCTTAAACGTTGGTGTAGTTAATTTGTATCACATTCTTTTGAAATTCGTTAGGGATTTCGCCAAACTAAACGGCCTATTTTTAGATAACAAAAACAACAATCGTTTGTAAAGAAGTCCTCACCGTTGAATTATTTATGGCACACGTAATCCATGACTTCACCAGTGCTTTGGATTTCACGTTTCGTCGTTTTATTGCAATTCGGTAGGATGGGCTCTACACATTCAGTCATTTTGTCGAATATTCTGTAAAAGAGATATATGACTTTATCTTTATGCATTTGCTGTGTTAAACATAACGAGCGGTAACCTGAGAGGCATCGACGATAGCCTTGCAAGGCTAATCGGGAATCAGAAACTGCAACGGATTTGCGATGGTGATGGCGATGATGATAATGATGATAATTATTATGATGATGATCTTGACGAGACAAATAAAACAGAGCAATCCATCTTATCACACACATTGGCACTAGTTTTTTAGACAGTAATATATTCAACAAACCAGCTCTAGAAATATACTATACTATCAAACATATGAAGCTAGCAAATACTTTGACTGACGAATATACGTCAAACAGCAATATTTCGATCCCGTCCCCCTATTGCCCCCCCCCCCCGCGTACGCCCATGTTCTTACCGGCATCGCGCCTTCATTTTATCTTCACTCATCACAGCAACGAACACGGACAACTTGTCGTCTTTTGTCTCGTCTTTGTACGGCTGATCACGCGGTGAAATACGCACAGTTACACATGTTGACGGCTCATACAAACGTATCTGCACCATCACAATGCGTACCAATACATGCCTTTTGATTTATTATAATCGAGAGAGACTCTACTAACACAACCGATTAGACATTGTCGACTGTCCCGCTTTAAAGGGCAGCTCATATGTTAATTATAGATCTATAGAAAACCAAATATAAATACCAGTGCGGTAGGCATTAGACACACGACGGTTCCAACACGTACTGAGATACATTCTACGCGAACGTTTTAGTTGTTTGTAACTGTAAACTCTTGAAACAACTGTCACACAAACCTTCAAACATCTCTCAACGTTTTTCGATGTGCACACGTTCGACGACGACTGGGGAACTGTAAAAAGATATATTTAACTGAATCATAAAAACTGGCCGCAGGTGAATTTAGTGTTGCCGGCTCCGTTTCTGCCTAACAGGCAGCATAATGTTTTTTGTCCGAGTAGTTGAATTTATACCCCCATCCAGAATCGCACGAACACGGAGGGGCCAGCTGCTACTGGAATTTCGATGTGGTCAGACATATTGTTCCCCCAGTAAATCATAAGTTACGATGAGACGGCAACGAAAATATACGCACGCACGCACGCACGCACGCACGCACGCACGCACGCACGCACGCACCCATGAACGCACGCACGGACACATACATATACACACAAAGCGTAGGTAAATAACTTGTGTGTGGGTGTGTGTATGTGTGTGTGTGCGTGTGCGTGTGCGTGTGCGTGTGCGTGTGCGTGTGCGTGTGCGTGTGCGTGTGCGTGTGCGTGTGCGTGTGCGTGTGCGTGTGCGTGTGCGTGTGCGTGTGCGTGTGCGTGTGCGTGTGCGTGTGCGTGTGCGTGTGCGTGTGCGTGTGCGTGTGCGTGTGCGTGTGCGTGTGCGTGTGCGTGTGCGTGTGCGTGTGCGTGTGCGTGTGCGTGTGCGTGTGCGTGTGCGTGTGCGTGTGCGTGTGCGTGTGCGTGTGCGTGTGTGTGTGCGCGCGCTAGTGTGATTGTGTAAAAGTAGTTTTCCGCTATTCGCTGGAAAGTGGCGATAACGTAAACATTCTGCCTTCCAACATCCTATAAGTAAAATATCAGCAAACGAATGTTAAGCTCCACCACATTTCCACTTCATTTGAAGCACACGACTCATTTGTGTATTAAAATGTACGCTAATTACCACATTTTGTAACTCCCAAAAGTAATCCTATTGTATGACGTGCCTTTTTATGATAGGTATATGATATTTCATCAACGTAAGGAATAGTTAACTTAAGCAAATGGCCCGAATCGTTGTTTATGGCTGTATCTTAATGCTGCACAAGCGCCATGTTAGAGTAACTAAGGACATAAGGCCCAGTTTTCTGGGACAACGGCATACACCAGAAATATCTAATGGGTATGCCTCTGTATAATCTATTTCATCTTGGGTACATTTCGTATATTAACAAATGTAATGAACCAGCCTCACCAAAAGCGTTATGGTACATTTAGCGAAGGCCCGAAATATTTGCGTTATGTCCTACTCGTGTATTATTAACTAGATGGGGTGGGTCTTTTCCACAAACCTTGCCGTTATGTCCTAAGTTATTCTACGGATAACTTGTACAGATATAATGTCTGACAAAGCTGCATTCAACCGTGGGTTATCAGACAAGCCAGTTACTGTCCCTTCAGACCCCAATCAATGTGTCACGTTTTGGCCGCCACGTTAAGCTACGTTGCGAAACGTGGCAGAACGTGGCTTCAACAACGCGGCTTCAACAACGTGGCTTCAAAAACGTGGCTTCAACAACGTGAGCAACGGAACAACCTAGCTAAGGCGCGCTCAAACGTGGCACAACGTGAACTGGACATTTTCTTTTTTAACATGTTCAAAACTCGGTTGCGTTTCACCACAACGTACCATAGCGTGGCACCAATATGGTACAACGTACTATAACGTGGCAACAACGTAGTATAACGTGGTTACAACTTAGCAAATACGTGACAGAGCACGTGTGCTAAGTTGTGCTGCGTTTCTGCTACGCTATGGTACGTTAAGACGCGTGATGGTACGCTGTGATACGTGGCAGCAGTGAGGCATAACGAGGTACAACATGGCGACAGCGAGGCCTGAGCGTGGCAGCCAGGAGGCGACAGCCTGGCTACAACGTGGCGAAAACGTGGCAGCCGGCCGAAATTTGCATATTATTTTCCAGAACGTGGCGATCAGAAACGGGGCACAATGGCGCGGCCGAAACGTGACACTACGACTGAGACATCAGATGTGTTTGACAAACAAAAACTAACATCATAACTCACCCGATCCCATCGTCCAACTATTAGGGTCGCCATCGACGGCTGTCGGGAAGTAAATAAAGACAATCATTACATTTAGCCTGATAATGATATCATCACAGACGATGTCGTTTCGGGGTTGGTCGCTGTACACCAATTAATATAGCGACGATACTTATTAGACAACGTAGCGTCGCCTGTCGAGTGGAACGGAACACACAATGATGTATTTGTAATTGTGAATATCAGAACCCGACAACGCGGCAATCATGTCTCATTATATGGATTCGAACGTGCAGAGTAAGAATCGTATAACAATTCCCTATACCATAATGGCCCTGAATTCAATATCCCAGTTGTTCAGTTCATTTGATGTGATAACACAGATAGTTTCGTACAAACAGTGTTTATATATTTCTGTGACCTATGATCGTCTTTTAAGTGTGTTACGGGAAAACCAATTGTAATAATTATGACTGTTTAATTGTGAAGATTTGAAGAAAACATTATAAATTGCTAAAACGACTCGTACTGAAACTTTGGCTGACATCTGTCAATGTTGGTCACTGAGTCAATTTGCTGGAAACTGCAGCAAACAAAACCGGGTTTCTCGGGTTATATTCATCAAAGACGAACCAATATTTCTTCGACCCAATGAACATTATTGGCACGTCCGCCGACAAATTACTGTCGTTATACAATTATGGTGCACGCTTTGTGTGGTATGGCCGTTTGTTTCCCCGGACATTAATATTAACCGAGGATGACCTGAAGTACTTACGCCAGCCTGGACAGTCATACACGGTGAGAAAAATTGCATTTTCCGTGATGAGCAGACCTCTTAGCCACAGTCCCGCGTCTCTTCCACAAGAATCTTCTACTGCCTTCTGAGCACAGTCGATGTAGTCTGATACGATCCTGGAACAAAGGACATATGTTTCAACCGATCCTCTCCGGAAAATGGTTAGAATGGACATAGACGCACCAAATAACTTTTTCAGGTGGAACAGGGTCTACTCGTATGCATACATGGTGTAGTATGACAATATAATGGAAGGGGGGTAAAGTGGGCCCCTCGCCAAAGTGGGCCCCCTCTGTCACTGCATTCCTGGTATGCAATGCAGTCAAAACAACGGTAGTAGTATTTACAGACCCTTCAGGGGGACATAGTTTAATGTCGCATTTGTTTCTTTGGCGCGAATGCAAAACGGCGAGTAGCAATTTTCTTTACGTACTTTTATTAATACAATTAATATGTGTTAAAAATACCACCTTTTCAAAAATTGTTAGTGTGGTCCTTGGAGAAATAGGCCATAGTTAGCTGATTGAGGATTTTCAGTTTGAAGTGAATAAACGCATTAATCTCAAAATAGCGTCCGACCGATAATCTATGGCAGAGGCCAAGGTGGCGTCATGGGGCTACAGTGCGATAAGCTACATAGGGACGACCTGGATCGTTACAGGCAGCCCTTACAGAAAAGACGTCGAGGCCACGGCAAAACTGGTAACGTGCCTACAGCCAAATGGTTCACAGATATGTCAAAAAGACACACAAGGAAGAGAGTGACAATTCGCCTTTTCTGTGTGGTTATGATTTTCTTTCCAACAACAGAAAATGCGAAAGCTAGATGTATTGCGGGGAGTGTGGCCGGTGGACACACCGTGCATGTGTCGGGCATGTGCTTGGCGGGTTTATGTGCGAGACTTGCGCCAACGATTAAATGACATCGCATAGCGTTGTGAGGAGCCCATTTTGGCCTCCACGTTGTACAAAATAATAAAATGGGTATGTCTTGTCTAACGTATTATATTTATTAAGATAGAGTAACTAGACTATGCATGCACTTAGTTAATTTACATAGCTAGATAGTACAGCAACAATGTACAATTTTTGTACATAAATGTTAAATGAAGGTCGATCAGCGCTTAAAGGGCCCTTCTTTGACTTTCTTATATCTCCATGGAAACACTACGGCAGTCGTCGGATCGTGCATATATTTTTATTTTATATATAAGGATTTTATTATTAATAAAACTGCAACGCCAACTCACCGACAACGTGAATTGTCTTCGGCTGCGTCATCAAGACTCTGAAATCCGTCGTTGTGTGCTCATTGACACTCTTTTGCATCTCCGACGAGTTTGCTTTTGGAGAAGCACACATTGTGCTTGACGTAGCCTGCGGCATGAATATCAGCGACCCACATTACGTGACACAGTAACAGATGGTCCGACTAAAGTGACCCAGTTTCAGATATCAGCGACAAACAGTACGTGACACAGAAACAGAAGGTCCGACTATAGTGACCCTGTTACTACTGAACATTCCCAATGACACCTTAAACGTTGGTGTAGTTAATTTGTATCACATTCTTCTGAAAAAAACTCACCACGGGATTTCGTCAAACTAAACGGCCTGTTGTTAGATAACAAAACAAAAAAAACACTCGTTTGCAAAGAAGTCCTCACCGTTGAACTGTTTATGACACACGTAATCCATCCCTTGATCAGCGACATGGATTGAAAGTATCGTCTTTATAATGCAGTTCGACAGGAAAGGCGCTAGACATTCAGTCATTTCGTCGAATATTCTGTAGAAAAGAACTATGACTATTTCTTTGTGCATTACCTGTGTTAAACATTACGAGCGGTAAACCGAGAGGCACTGACGATAACATTGGAAAGGCTAAGCTGTAAATTGATATTATTTGTAAAATGCAAACACATAAGAACGCGGAAATAGTTTACGAATGGCTTAGTTCAAACAGTCGTTGTCACAATGGCATTGAAATAAGTAACTGCAATGTATTTGCGATGGTGATGGCGATGTCGATAATGATGATAATAATCATGATGATGATCTTGACGAGACAAATAAAACATGGCAATCCATCATCATATCACACGCATTGGCACTCGTTTTGTAGAGCGTAATATCTTCATCAAACCGGGTCTGCAAACGAACATGCGCATTAGATGGAGAGTACTGTATTACCAAATAGATGAAGCTAGCACATACTTTGACTGATGAATATACGTCAAACAAAATACTTCGATCCCTTCCCCCAATTGCCCCCCCCCCCCCCCGGGTACGCCCATGTTCTTACCGACATCGCTCCTTCATTTCATCTTCACTCATCACAGGAACGAACATAGACGGCTGGTCGTTTTCTTTCGCGCTCGCGTATGGCTGATCACGCTTTGAAATAAACAATGTTACATATGTTGACGGCTCACACAAACGTATCTGCACCATCACAATACGTACCGATACATGCCTTTTGATTTGAGAGAGACAGTACTAACACAACCGATTAGACATTGTCGACGGCCCCGCTTTTACGAGCAGCTCATATGATAATTATAGATCTATAGAAAACCAATTATAAATACCAGTGCAGCAGGCATTAGACACACGAAGGTTACATAACATACTGAGATAGATTCTACGCAAACGTTTTACTAGTTTGTACCTGCAAACGTTTAAAACAACTGTCACACAAACCTTCACACATCTATTCACTTTCTCCTGAGTGCAGTCCTCCGCCGACGGCAGGCGTACTGTAAAAAGATACTCTTAACTGCATTATAAAATGACGGACCGGATATATCGCTGAGATCAGAAGACGGGTAAACTATACTGATATTAAGTGGCACCTGGATATCATAATTGGATATAGTTGGATATAGTATATATATATATATATATATATATATATATATATATATATATATATATATATATACATATATATATATATATATATATATATATATATATATATACATATATATATATATATATATATATATATATATATATATATATATATATATATTATATATATGTGTGTATGTATGTATGTATGTATGTATGTATGTATGTATGTATGTGTGTGTGTTCGACTGTCAACTTTAGTACTGATGCGTGAAATCTAGATACTGTTATATGCTTTCAAAACGATAGTTATGCACACCGTTAAAAGACACTATTATGCATGTATGCATGCATGTATGTGTGTACGTATGTATGCATGCATGCATGTATGCATGTATATACGTTTGTATGTATGTATGTATGTATGTATGTATGTATGTATGTATGTATGTATGTATGTATGTATGTATGTATGCATGCATGTATGCATGCATGCATGCATGTATGTATGTATGTATGTATGTATATATGTGTGTATCTGTGTATGTGTATGTGTATGTATATGTATATATGTATGTATGTATGTATGTATATATGTATGCATAAATGTATGTATGTGTGTATGTTGTATGGCTAGATGTATTCATTCATGCATACATGAATCGTTGAAGATGACGCCATTTAAGATAGCTTGGATGCATCGCCTCTTAACTTAAGCATACAACTGTGGTTGTATTAGAAACAATGACACTGCTATTTTATCTTTGATTTTTAAATAGATGTACAACACGGGCTCAGCTTTTCTGAATGAACTCTTCAGACAAGACAACGGATACAACATATTACCGAAATCGATCAGGATCACGGCCACGACTGCGAGGGCCAGCCCCACGACCTTGTTGAACTGCCACATATCTAAAACCAAAATTCACACCTGCTAATACTCTGGCGATATGTTGTAGCGGGTGTTTATTGTCCCTTACATTCCCTGTACTTAACGCTCACAACGACCAAAAATGCCCGAATGTTCATGTTCCTCAACAGCTGGTCTTTCATACACCCCAAACTCCCGTGACAATGTCCGACTGGGTCTGTTAACGAAACGAACGAGGTCTCCGTATTTAGTGTCACCATACAACAAATATGCATGCTTTGTGCCTAATTTGACGCACAAACATACATTGATTTCGTTCATAAATAAGGGCACTACAGCGAAACTGTAAATAAATAGTAAACAAACATTTTCTTATGGCGAACGCGCACTGGGGAAATTGGGATTATTATATGTTGTTCATTGATTATTTGTAGCTGTCCTTAAAACATAGCTGTTTTAGTTATGTGTTTCCGCTTCGATGTCTTGTTTGACCACATGTTTATGCGACACACGCAGAATATCATAATACAGTGACATGGCTGCATTAAGTATGTATCTCGCTCTATCGCTCTGTCCCGTCTTTGTCTCTCTGAGTCTGACTGTCTCTGTCTATCTAGCAATATGACAGCTTTGACAAACTATTGAAAAATGTACCTTTTCGATGCAACGTTTTGTCCCTGTTCTGTGGTCAAGCGATCGTATTCAAGCAGAAGGAGGAAGGTCTACAGTTAACTTCCAGTGGGTTCTTGATTTAGTGACTGGCGAATGGACGTAACCGGATCAAGTAGGGATTACGAAGGCGTATCCACAGTACACACACGATGATTGGAACGATGCATTTATAAGTCACTCTGTGAGTATGCTGATATCACGTTGTTGCACGCTTCGATAGAATATTTTCTTTGTCGATAATTATCTGTAGCGTCTTGCATTGGAATCATACATCAGGTTTATTTTCTTGGCGCCACGTCAAGCTCCTTGACTGCTGTAAGTGGATCGCACTGATATCACGCGAGGTCACGGCAGACGAGCAACATTAATTAGGATACTAAGGTGAATTAACTGTATATATTAGGTACAGAATGCACGCCATATATACAGTTGTCAGCAATTTGGTCAGTTAAATGTGTCAAGGTTCAAATGTAGTCCGTTCTCCTTCTGCTTGAATATGATCGTTTGATCATAGAACAATGACACAATACCAATTTAATACATACAAATGTAATATAAGTATATATATATATATATATATATATATATATATATATATATATATATATATATATATATATATATACACACAAACAAATACACAAACATTGTAATGCCTATCATCAAGCAAATAACATTGATCTCAGCATACTGCTTTTATTACATTAAATTGTTACTACATATACATTACACATTAAACAAGAAACCCACAAACAACCACGTTTTGAGCGCTCTGCTCTGCGTATATGCGGCATACAACAACATGTGGGCCGAATCGTCCGTCCTTAGATTTCCGCTGCTCGTATGCTGTGAGCCGAATAATCCGTCACGGCACCCCTGAGTTTTAACGAGGTGGGACGAATCATCCGTCTGAGTAGGTAGGAGAGGGCCGAATCAACTTGGGCCGAATCGTCCGTCGTAGTGGGCCGAATCTGTTTTGGGCCGAATCATCCGTTACCCCAGTGCACGAGTACTAGTAGCTTGTATTCGATACGCTTTCTGACAGGCACTCAGTGTAATTGCCGCAGTATTGTCGTCATGGACTGCCGGTTGCCCCGGATTTGCATATCAATTCCAGCTGCAGACCGCTGGACCATTTCCAGACGGTGCAGGTGACGATTGCTTATGCCAAATAGTATCGCATTGCCATAGGCGATTCGCGATGTCACCAGTCCGTGTATGAGACTCTTAGATCCTCATCATGCTGTCGGTCGCGAAGCGACAAAGACTGCTTCCATCACTTGACTCTTGCTCTCCATTTGTCTCTCTGCTGTGAGAGTGATGTCCAGGAGTCGATCTTTATGTCTCTCAGCTTCAGGTTTCTCTTGATGGTATCTTTGAACCGGAGACGAGGGCGCCCTCTCTTTCTGTGACCAGAAGACAGTTGAGAGTAGAGAACCTGCTTCGGTAGCCTGTCTGATGACATCCTCATGAGGTGTCCAGTCCACCGGAGATTCTTTCTGATCAGAAGATCTTCCATAGATGGCAGCCCTGTCCGTTCGAGTATTTCCTTGTTTGTCACTTTGTCCATCCAGGTTATCCTCATGATCGAACGCAGATGTCGCATCATGAAGGCGTGCAACTTTTTCACCTGTCGTCTGTACACTGTCCAGGCCTCGGCTCCGTATAGGAGGGTGGACAGCACAATTGCACGGTATATCTTGCCTTTAACCCGCATGGACACATGGTGGTTGTTCCAGAGTCTCTGGCGTAGTCGGCCGAAAGATGCACTAGCCTTGGCCATCCTCCTCTGTATTTCGTCGTCAATGCATCCATCACTTGATATAGTGCTTCCGAGGTAGGTGAATTCCATAACAGAGTTCAGCTTGTTTCCATCAACCATGATATCCTCCTCTCGGGTTCTTGTAGAGTTGGGTTGGTACAGCACCTCGGTCTTCTTGATGTTAATCTTCAGGCCGAACTTCTTTGACGCATTGGAAAAAGCATCCACTATTTTCTGCATCTCTTCAGCAGAGTGTGCAACCAGTGCACTGTCATCTGCGAATAGCAGCTCCCTCATCAGTATCCGTGTAGTCTTGGTCTTCGCTCTGAAGTGTGCGACGTTGAATAGGTCAGCGCTCTGTCTGGACTGTATGTAGATGCCATCCCCCATGTCTCGGAAAGCATTGTCGAGCATTGCTGATAGGAAGATGGAAAAGAGCGTGGGCGCCAGTACACAGCCTTGCTTGACCCCATTTGTGACCCTGAACGATTCCGAGACTTCCCCTCCAACATTAACAGTCGCCATCATTCCGGTGTGTAGTGCCTCGATCATTGTTGTGAACTTCTCTGGGCAGCCATACTTCTTCAGTAGCTGCCATAGTCCGGTCCTCCCAACTGTATCGAACGCCTTACTGAAGTCGACAAATACCATGTACAGTGGTCGGTCCTGCTCAATGCACTTTTCTTGTAGTTGTCGGAGACAAAATATCATATCCACGGTGCTCCGGTTACCTCTGAAGCCACATTGTGTCTCCGGAACTACCTCTGGTGTTAGGTGGGTAGATAGTCTGTTGAGGAGGATCCTGGCGAAGATCTTGCCTGCTATGGAAAGAAGAGAGATTCCTCTATAGTTCCCACAGTCTGTTCGATCACCTTTCTTGTAGATGGTTATAATGCTTGCATCCTTCCATGCTTGTGGTACAGAACCCATCTCCCAGGCATTGGTGATTAGTTGGTGCAGTCTGCTGAACAGATTGTCTCCTCCGTGCTTCCATACTTCTGCAGGAATTCCATCTCCTCCAGGTGCTTTGCCATCTTTCAGGCTGGCGATTGCTCTAGCCATCTCATCCATAGTTGGAATCTCATCAAGGCTTGTCTTGGTAATGCGCTGCGGGATGTTGTCCAGAGCTTCGTGATCTATGTCGCCAGGGACGTTGAGTAGCTTCTGGAAGTGTTCACTCCATCTTGCCACAACTCTCTTGCTGTCAGAGAAGGTTTCCATTCCGTCTGTTGATTTTAGTTGAACAGGTCCCTTCTTTTTGGGTCCCCACACTTCCTTCAGTCCATTGTAGAAGCCCTTCATGTTGTTACTGTCGGCAGCTCTCTGCAGCTCCACTGCTTTCCTTTCCCACCAGTCCGACTTCAGTGCACGGGTGTGTTTTTGTAGCAGTCTGCAGGCATCTTTGTATGCTGCAGTGGTGGATCTAGTGCTCCTGGTTTGCAACACTCTCTGGTGGGCTTGATCTCTTCTGCTCATAAGAGTCTGTAGCTCCTGGTCGTTGGGGTCGAACCAGTCCTGGTGTTTTCTGTCTGGCTTGCCAAGATATGTCTTGGCTGTGTTGTACACAACCTGCTGCAGAGCTGCCCATTCCTCGTCTGGTGTTGAGTTTTCCTTCTCCTCCCAGTGGGCGAGAGCACTGTCCATCTCCTGCTCAAAACTCTCCCTATGGCTGATGGTACTTAGTTTTGCAGTGTTGAGCTTGGTCGGCTTATTTGTCCCTTGCCTGTTGTGCTTTTGTCGTATTCTGAAAGCCACTTTTGATCTCAGCATCTGGTGATCGGTCCAGCAGTTTGCTCCACGCATGGCTCGGGTGCTGTGGATGTCCATCTTATCCCGACACCTCGTGATGATGAAGTCGATCATATGCCAGTGTTTGGAACGAGGATGCATCCAGGTGGTCTTGCGTTCATCCTTCTGCTTGAACATGGTGTTCGTCACTATCAGTTCGAACTCAGAGCACAGAGCCAGTAGAAGTTCGCCATTGGAGTTGCATTTCCCAATCCCATGTTTGCCCATGACCAAGGGCCACTTGTCATTGTCTCTTCCTATCCTCGCATTGAAATCTCCTATCAGCAGTAGCTTATCGGTATGAGGGATGCCCCTGAGCACACTTGTGAGCTGGTTGTAGAAGGCCTCCTTGTTTTCGTCTGGGTTTGTCATTGTCGGAGCATACACGTTGATAATTGTAGCAAAGTTGTCCTTGCTCAGAGGTAGTCTCATCGTCATGATTCTGTCACTTACTGGCCGTGGCATTTCTGTCAGCTTTGTGATGATATCCTTTTTGATAGCAAAGCCCACTCCGGCCTCCCTTCTAGGTCCCGTATACCTGGGGAAGTGTCTACGAGCTGGCCACATTGTAAAGAATCACCGCTTAGCTTTTAATATTTAATCATATATAATCATAATGCACTGCTTAGCTTTGAACATGTAATCACAGTAATCATATAATCAATGTACTGGCTACTTGTACTGGCTACTAGACATGTAGAAAGACACTTTATATAATCGTAGACTAGCGCGTTAGACATAAGGAAACACTTTACTCAGACAAACAGGGAACGGGTTGACGCCCGTGTACTAAGAAAACAAGTTTCACATCAGGGAGACAGAAGTGTTTATAAAACGGAGAGAATAGCGACTGGTACGCAGTTCGAGCAACCCTGTATATGATTAATTGCTCAGAAGGGTTGTCTGCCCCACCCTGGAGCACCCTGGGAGAACGAATACATGGGGCCGACGTTTGTAAACGGTCACGGATAAGTGGACAGTTTAACTATGGATCTGCGGGAAGCAGAGCAATCTGGGATAACTGATAACCTTTAAAGGGCAATACGTGAATTATAGTTACAAGCGGTCATGGCTACGCATGTGCAGTGAGAAAGAAGCAGGGATACTTGGGATAGATTGGAGCATTGGAATAGGGAGATTTTGGGGAGATACAGGGAGACCGAACGCGTTCGAAGATGAGTTACGGTCTACCATTTTGGCGTTTCAAATTCACCATTATAAGATATAATAATAATAATAAATACAGTATTTCTCTACACCATGTATCTAGCAATAAAACCATTCAGAGGCGCATTACACTTTACATGAATATACAGATTACCTAAAAATTTAAAATAGAGACGTAGTTGTAAAATAAATAGATCTGTAAAAAGCAAAAAACAAAAATCCAGTATAAATAAATAATCTTAATCTTAATAATACTAAAATACTCATACTGATAACTAATAGTTAATTATATTACAATGTAAAAAATAAATATTAAAATAGTTGATAAATAATAGATATTAAAAATGCTCATATTTTCATTATGAACTTTCAAATTGTGCGGCTACTTTTAAAACATGTCAAATTGTTGAGGTTTTGTAAAGATCCGAAGAACAGTAGGGATTGCAGAGCTTTGAGTTTATATTGTAGTATTTATGTATTGCAAAAGCAATACACTGTATGTTTAGTCGATTGTATGATGCTGAACTCGTAGCGATGAATAAATTCGAAGTTGTATCTGGAATCAAGCGTTGATTGCTGCATCAATGAATCAGACATATATCTTCTGATTCTGGCGAGCGCCTTGTTGACATGACATAACCGATTACACGCCCACACACGCCGTGAAGATGGCCACCCCCCGCGCACGCGACCCAGACGGGGTGTCCTCTTTACAATATGTTGACGCGGGTTAACGATGTAGGTGTACATAGATGTGTTGTTGAACATTTTTCGCCGCCGTGCCGTCATAAATAAAGCGTATCGGGTATTGCGTCTCGTCGCCGTACTGCACCGAAGAGAGACACCGCCCGCCTATATGGGATGTTACACGTAACCACCTCTCTCATGCCAGGCACAACACCGTCTGATGACGAGAACACGACACTACGAATTATTATGCAATGGCGGCCAGCTTTTTGTCAGAAGACAATACTTACAATGTTATCATCTGCTCGAATTCATGCAGGTAAAGTGCGAGCCCGACTCTTGGCACGCGTACATGGCTTGCGTGTGTTGATATACGTAATAGACTCTCGTTAGCATGGCATCTTTTACAGATAAGAGCTTTAGGTCGGCGGCATTGAAAAGCAAGTCTATTAGAAGTCCCACCAGTAACTAATCCATGAAATGGTCAATACTCATGGCTATGACTATTCCAAAGCACAATGATATAAAAAACATCTATTTAAAAAAGAAAGCAAGAATATTTAAATGAGTCAAATGAAGGGAAAAGAGACAAATTAATGAATATTTCAGTGTTTCTATTCTTCTAGTTCTTATTAGTTTTATTTATTTATTATTTATTTATTGTAGCCAGGTTTACATGACCATGTCACTTGCTTGTATTTATTGAAAAACTGGAAACCCTACGAAAGAAAAAACACATCACCCGTCACTCCTTAGGCCAACACATCACCCGCCACGCTGCATGTCAACACATCGCCCTTCACGCTGTAGGTTAACACATCACCCGCCACGCTGCATGTCAACACATCGCCCGTCACGCTGTAGGCTAACACATCACCCGTCACGCTGTAGGCCAACACATCACTCGTCACGCTGTAGGCCAACACAACACCCGTCACGTTGTAGGCCAACACATCTCCCGTCACGTTGTAGGCCAAACACATCATCCTTTACGCTGTAGGCCTACACATCACCCGTCACGCTGTAGGCCAACACATCACCCGTCACGCTACATGTCAACACATCGCCCGTCACGCTGCAGGCCAACACATCACCCGTCACGTTGTAGGCCAACACATCACCCGTCACGCTGTAGGCCAACACATCAACCGTCACGCTGTAGGCCAATTAATCACCCGTCACGCTGCCCGGTCCTAAAAGCCATAATTGCACAAATATGCTTTAATGACTGTTCCACCCGATATGTGGCGCCACTATATTTGCCAATTGCCCAAGCGATGTGTGGTATCGGGGATCGAAATTTTGTGCGGCCGAAAATTTCAACCACAGTTTCAGCACCACAACAAGAACAGAACACCAAGTATTATTATCAAATGGCGGCCAGCTTTTGTTTCAGCAGGCAATGCTTACAATGTACCACACTGGTGCAACCACGACTTTTGACAGAGTGCCTACCGTGTTTGTTGTGTTTTGTTATAAACAATATATTATATTGCAATTATTATTTCTCCACCACATGGCGTGTTACAATATCACCGGATAATAACTATCACCGGCAAGGCAGTATGGCGTCCCACATTCAACAGAACAAATACAACGAACGGGACCTTTTTAATAGCGATTATTGCTATCACTTCCGCATGAAGGATTCCTTAAATGACATAAAACGTAATAATAATAACTCACAGTATTTTCTTTCTGCGCCATAGACATTGCAGGTGTAGCCATTCAAAGGCGCATTATAGTAATACTAAAACACTAGAATCAGCATCTAGCGAAAACATAAATAAATCAAACCGTTGATTAAACAACAATAAGTACAATTTAATAAGTTCATACTAAAATATTGTTTTAAAGAGAAATCGAAGTGTCTTAAGTTTCTACTTGAAAGATTTATACTGATGTTTGTTCGTCATTACTTGTGTGACTATTTACAACTACATCTATAGAATATTTTCCTGATTTTGATGTTGTTTTGTTTGATACATACTCAGCAGCAGTAGTACGATTATTGGAGTTACATTTCAACCTGAGTTCAGCTAAATGTCACAGCCGGTCAGCGCTGTCATTGCGTGAACACGTAAGCTCAGTTTCACACTTGGACAGGAAACATTCGGTTTATAGCTGGTGAAACGTGTGTGTGTGTGTGTGTGTGTGTGTGTGTGTGTGTGTGTGTGTGTGTGTGTGTGTGTGTGTGTGTGTGTGTGTGAGAGAGAGAGAGAGACACAGTGAGAGAGACAGAGAGACAGTGAGAGAGACAGAGAGAGAGAGAGAGAGAGATATATATATATATATATATATATATATATATATATATATATATATATATAGAGAGAGAGAGAGAGAGAGAGAGAGAGAGAGAGAGAGGGAGAGAGAACGAGAGAGAGAGAGTGATAGAGAGAAGGGGAGGGTGCGTGCGTGCGTGCGTGCGTGCGTGCGTGTGTGTGTGTGTGTGTGTGTGTGTGTTTATGTGTGTATGTGTGTGTGTGTGTGTGTGTGTGTGTGTGTGTGTGTGTGTGTTTATGTGTGTATGTGTGTGTGTGTGTGTGTGTGTGTGTGTGAGTGTGTTTGTGTTTGTGTGTGTGTGTGTGTGTGTGTGTGTGTTTATGTGTGTATGTGTGTGTGTGTGCGTGTGTGTGTGTGTGTGTGTGTGTGTGTGTGTGTGTGTGTGTTTATGTGTGTATGTGTGTGTGTGCGTGTGTGTGTGTGTGTGTGTTTATGTGTGTATGTGTGTGTGTGTGTGTGTGTGTGTGTGTGTGTGTGTGTGTGAGTGTGTTTGTGTTTGTGTGTGTGTGTCGTGTGTGTGTGTGTGTGTGTGTGTGTGTGTGTGTGCGTGCGTGCTTGCGTGCGTACGTGCGCATGTGTACGTGCGTGTGTGTAGGGACATGCGTCACTCAAAGCGGAGCAAGTTGAACGAGACCAAGACAACAGGCAGTGGTGAAGAGGAGTGACCCTGCTTGGTGTGTGCGAGACCTTTGCGATGAGCAGGCTGCCGAGAAGTGGGCGCAGTGCCAATATTGCAAGCGGTGGACGCACGAATTGGAAGAGGTTTCATATCAGGATCTGCGTCTCACAGAGATAGTCGCTAAAGACGTTCTCGCTGACAAGTATTGTGGCTATAAATACACCAGATACGTCACGCCTCTAAGCGTGTCAAGCATCGCGACTGCAAATTACCTGGATGAATCGAACAGCCGATATAATTCACAGCCTCGTCAGCTCACACAAAAGCTGACCGCAACGACCTACAATAATAGGCTGCGTCGTGTTCTGTTTGTTGGCCGGTGTGTTTGGCATGCGTGTAGCATTGCGTACACCTATAGGCAGACTACACGACGTGCTTTTCAAAGGTGCGACTGGACAAGTTTGGACAAATAGAACTCCATTGTATAAGCCGAGTAGAAGTTGAGTGCCGAATCGCCTTCAATATGTTGGTAATGACTTATAAATGCATCAATGGTTTGGCGCAGTCCTGTCTTTTTTTATCTTGCTGGCATTGTCCAACTACGAAAGCATGACTACGCCGGAATTATGCGCCAACACTGCGCCAAGGCAGAACTAAGAAGTGTGTTGGCGATTCGGCATTTGGCGCAGCAGCACCACGACTATGGAATTAACTGCTTGTGAATATTCGTGCATTTCTATGTTTAGAAAGTGTTTAAAGACATATTTTCTTATACATATTAATTAATTCAAATTGTCTTGTCGTGATGGGCATTGTTTTATGATTTCTTCTTTTACGGTTATACATTTTATAACTAAAATCATCAAAACGGACGGACGGACGGACGGACGGACGGACGGACGGACGGACGGACGGACGGACGGACGGACGGACGGACGGACGGACGGACGGACGGACGGACGGACGGACGGACGGACGGACGGACGGACGGGCGGGCGGGCGGGCGGGCGGGCGGGCGGGCGGGCGGGCGGACGGGCGGAAGGAAGGAAGGAAGGAAGGAAGGACGGAAGGAAGGAAGGAAGGAAGGAAGGAAGGAAGGAAGGAAGGAAGGAAGGAAGGAAGGAAGGAAGGAAGGAAGGAAGGAAGGAAGGAAGGAAGGAAGGAAGGAAGGAAGGAAGGAAGGAAGGAAGGAAGGAAGGAAGGAAGGACGGAAGGACGGAAGGACGGAAGGACGGAAGGACGTGTATGTATATGTGTTTGTGTTTGTGTATGTATATATATATATATATATATATATATATATGTTTTTGTGTGTGTGTGTGCGTTTGTTTGTTTGTGGTAAATAAAATAAATAACTGAGAGTGTCAATGTGTGTGTACGCGCATGCGTGCGTACGCATGTGAATGAGACGGGAGAAAGGAGGAGGGAGACAAGACGGAGACAGAGAGAGAGAAATAGAGAGAGAGAGAGACGGGGAGAGATAAGGGTGGTTGAATGTATTGTAGTCTTATATGTCACCGTAATCTCAAGCCAGGGCTGTTTGCTCGTAAATTAACCCTGGCAGTTCCCATGTTTCAGAAAGCAGGTAACAGATCATGCTTTGACTGTTACGTCAACGAAGGACAAGTACAATTGTACGTTTTAAGTAGTTTTAATTCATACCATAACACCAAATACGTATACACTATAAAACCAACGCTACTAAGTGTTAATCTACTCGATACATGTAATCCATGTATCGTTGTACTTGCTGGTGTATCGCAGCAATAAATCAAATAATGTGTAGACAAAAGTGTACGTCGAGACGTTAACTCATTGCAACACACCAATCACGTTTGTGCTTACAATCAGAACAAGTGCTTGTCTATTCAACTACAGGTCCACAGCTGATCGCGATTTCTATCATATCGCATCCGATACGTTTAGTGTGTCAAGTTCTTTGTAAACAGAAAAGAGACATGTCAATACAATTACTGCCAACAATGGCTGTTGTGGTAAGTTGTCCTAAGGCGCGGCGAACTGAATGTGTACTGCACTAATTAAAAATGCGTGCGGTGTAAATCGAGAATTAACATTGTTAAGGTCGGTAGTGTTCACTGCAACGCGTGTTTGCTGTCATCGTGCGTTGCGTGTCTCTGTGAACCAGACGTCTGCGCTACGGGTCTAAGAGCGGCGACATCGCCAACGAGATCACAGCGGCCATCAGCAACAGGCCGCTGGTGCATCTAGTGTCGCCGGCGGAGTTTTTGTTATTGGCGTTAGTGGTCGTGAGTAGTGGGTATCGGTCTCCTGAAAGACAGTCCAAGAAATTATATCAGTTCAGTCTGTGCCCCCTTCCGTAAACGCGGGAACAGAGGGGCAAGGGGCAGCTGCCCGTGGAATATCAATGGGGTCAGATATACTGTTCTTCCCAATAAATTAGACTGCAAAGAAAATGTGCACTGACTTGGTGTCACAAACCTCTTTAGTATATATATATATATATATATATATATATATATATATATATATATATATATATATATATATATATATATATATATATATATATATATATATATATATATATATATATATATATATATATATATATATATATATATATATATATATGTTTTATGTAATAAATGGTAAGCTGGAGGCCTACTTTCCACAATGTATAACATAAGGAATGTCATCCTTTAGAATAGGTACTTGATGTTTTCCCTAGCACGCCAGCTGGGCGAACTAAACTGTCATTGACTCGAATCGTGCCTGCACCTCAACGTAGAGTATGTCAGACATTACAGATAAATGGAACACATTTGTTACTTTTAAAGCTACACACACAACCGAAGATATCACAGACACCATTTCAACAAACTCACCCTCTCTCATCGTCCAACTGCTTGGGTCCCCCTCGACAGCTGTCAGGGAAGAAATAATTATCATAAATACACTGATTGCTTTCCGTACCTCAGTGATGACAGCTAACGACATATTTATGTATAAAAAAGCCATTGCTGTATTTCTGATTTCATGCAGGCGGTTGATGTTATATCTTTTAAATATGAGATGTAAAGCTAACATATCTACAATTTGGCTGATGATTATAAGCCCAAAGAAATCAGGTAATTATCCAATATCCAGTGCTTAGTGCCCTAGGCTTCCTCACGGGCGCCCATTCTTGCGTAACCAGTTTCATGCAATTCGGATGTACGCCTGGTAGGATAAGGCCTGTTCGTTTTGACATGTCACACACGAATAAAGAGACCAGCTCGGACATTCGGATTCTTTAAGAACAACGTTAAACACTTACGCCAGCCCGGACAGTCATACTCGTCAAGCAGGGGTATGAAAGTATCGATGTAATAGCGTCGCTGCCATAACCCCACGTCGTTTCCACAGTGCTCGGTTACTATCGCCTGGATGCAGTCTGTGATGTTTGATATGTATCTAGAACAAAATATACATTTTTTGTATAATCCATTTTGCAAATGTGCTAGGAGGGATATAAAGGCACAACATATCGTTTTCAGCCTGGAAATAGGCAATGTTTGGAATTGCCTTTTTTGTACGAAACACACAGGTGACTAAGACTGTCCATCTTTGACCTCTGCTATTTTTTCTTTGCGCACGCCCGCATATAGAACAACACTCGTTATATCCTATATCAACGCAAAGGGTAGTCTCGCTTAACCGACTGTCGGTCGGCTGCGGAACTACGCCGAGAAGACAGTCTGGTCACATTTATGGCTTTAGTTTTGTTTATCCGCGTGATTTATACAATGCTGCCACCCTACGGACACTGCCGTAATTTATATTTTATAAACAACTGCAAATTTGTATTTCTATTTATTTTGTGTTAATATAGGTTTAATTTTGAACAGTTGTATAATACAGCATTATTTCATAAAAAAGGTATCCTTATTTAATGTTTTATGCTATCCGAGTGGGGCTAGACAATGCCGCCACCTCACGGATACTGGTTAATCCTGCCGTAAATTTTATTTTATAAACATCTGTAAAATTGAATTTTTAATTACTTTTGTGTTAATATAAGTTCAATGTTAAAGGACAAACAAAGTTAACTTTTACGTGGCATACACCTAATAGAGTTAATATAAAGTAACAATTTCCACATATACTCAATTTTTTAACGCCAGCGGTTTACCAGAAAAATATTTTTTAACACCCAGCCATCCAAATTCTATGCGCTACCCCATCTTAGACGAAGAATGACGTCACGACGGTGATCGAGGCGCTCTCCACGTAGATTCCCTGCATAGGGTTTGGCTGTTGTCATGAAATGGCTGCAACTCGGCAACGCGCGTAACATGCTGATGACGGTAAATATAAAGTTGTCTATTATTGTTATCGCTGAAATCAACCCATCAACTGATGATACATGTCTACATCAAAGCATTTCTCCTCAAATGGACCGAGCAAAGTGTCAAACGGTACGCCCGCAAATCACCAACGTGAATCCATTGCTTCAATACTACCGGTTGTTTCAACTATTATTGCAACCGTATGCCGAACAGGAAGGCATAATTACTAAAGTTTACCATAGATTTAACCACAGATTTAGATATACGTCTATAAGCAGCTGCTAGATGTCACGCCAACTGAACGAACTGTCGAAGACTCGAAGTTGTTGACCCTTAACAGCGTCGCCGGAAGCTGACCGAGATATAGAATGCCGCGCGCTGAATGGCCAAGTCAAATTAACCCTTCACCTATGGCGGCGTGGATTTCGTTAGAATGTTAGACTTTAAAGTCACATTCTGAGTAAACCGCTGACGATAAAAAATTGAGTATATGTGGAAATTGTTACTTTGTATAAACTCTATTCGGTGTATGACACGAAGCCGTAGCCTTTTTTTGTCCTTTAAAAACTTTTCATAGGATATAATTATCTTGTAAAAAAAAATATCGTTATTTTAATTTTAATTTCATAGTTGGCCTGAGAGCCAATCAGCCTCTCTACCCTAATCTGGGGTAAGACTACCCGGATGTTAGAAACTTAAGCCCCACACTTTCCCCAGGCGAAGTTGAGGGGCTTAAAAGTGCTGCCACCTCACGGAGTCTGGGTAACCGAGGCTACGCAAAGGGGCACTACAGTTTACCGTTTGACATGAGAGTGTCTTCGTTAACCAATGATGCACCAGGAGACATTTCGCGCTGTATTTGGGGACGTTTTGTGTGGTGAATACAGGACGGGCCAGTGCTAGCAAAAATGGCTTTCAATACAGCTTTCGGCTTGTGGTGAGTACAATCTTCTCACGATGCAGATATGTCGATATTCCAACATTTGAAAATAGCCCTTGAACCGAAGCATATTCTTAGAGATTAGTTTCAAAACAGCATCGTACATAATTTCTGTCTGCTCTATTTCTAAGAACAATTTCGAATTTGAGGGCATTTTACTTAATTCAATGATAAAGCCAAACATTAATTTACTGAAGTGAATTGTTTTTTATTTTATAAAGAGGAATGGTATATGTAATATAAATACATCGCAGACTCACTGGCACTGTAGGTGGTTGTGCCCAGTTGTTTCCATAAGAAATCCGACTCCTTGAGCGTATGAACTACATTGCTGCACGTCTACGAGTAGTTCAGTTTTGGCGTAGCACCATCTATGTTTGAAGTACTCTGTAGAATGAAAATCAGAGACCTACATTAAACTGTCAGTCACAAATTAAAAATCTCCTCCTACGTAGTCCTATCAAGCTATCACTCCTATGATATACATTGAATTACTACATACACCTGTACGACGAAACAGTTTACGTATCCTGAAGACTGCTGAGAAATTTACTTCCATAGATTCGGCTCCTGCTTAGTATTCGGATGGTGTAGCCAAAGTTCAATTTCATTGTTGTTATGCAAAAAATTACATAAATAAAAATCGTCATATGGAACCAGTTTGTTAGACGAAATAAAGAGCTGACTACTTGTTTCGTTGTTATATTTTTTATGGAATGTATCCCCGAATTTCAATAGTTTAAGAGGTCTGAAGATAGATACTGAAACAAAAGTCAACCGTTTGTGATGAACTCCTCACCGGCGGAATGCGTGACACACAAGAAGTCCTTCCAACGCGTGTCGCTTTTCAATGAAAGTCTTCTATATTGTTCGCAATTCGGCAGCAACAACTCCATGCAATCCATCGTTTCGTTCAGTAATCTGTACATTCAACGCACGACTATATATTTATATGTTGATTGTGTTGATTAAATTACAGAAAATAGACACAACTGAAAGTGCAGTGAAGATTACCTTGCAGAGATTAACAGAACATTGTAATAATGTGCAGAATGTAGTGAAAGAAGGTAGCGAACACATTACAAGAAGAGTCTGGTCGAAAGGTCGATGGTATGGACTAAATATTTGTAACTGAGATAGGACGGTGATAATGATGATGATTATGACAATGATAATCTCAACGACGTCAATCCAGCTTTGCCATTCGTTATCATATACAGTGACATTCGTTTTTGTGTAGATCGTAGATATCTTCATCAAACTAGACACAGCAAACGTACACACACACACACACACACACACACACACACACACACACACACACACACGCGCGCGCGCGCGCAAACGGACACACATACATATACACATGCACACATACACACATACACATACATATGCACACATACACACACAGACACACACACACAAACACACACGCACACGCACAAGCACACTCACACGCACACGCACACACACACACGCACACACGCACACACGCACACACACACGCAAACGCACACACATACATATACACATGCACACATACACACATACACACACACATACACACATACACATACACACACAGACACACACACACACACACACACACACACACACACACACACAGACACAGACACAGACACACACACACACACACACACACACACACACACACACACAAACAAACAAACAACCACACACGCACACGCACACACGCACACACGCACACACGCACACACGCACACACGCACACACGCACACACGCACACACGCACACACGCACACACGCACGCACGCACAGGCGCGCGCGCAAACAACATGAAAACATGGAATTGACATTAGTGGAAAACTGAAACATAGAAAAACTGGCTCGAGTGATATTCTCGTGAAGCTACGGCGCTCAGACTATCTGACGATGGCTTCGGACGTGGAAGCAGACACCCAAGAACAGTCGACATAATTGAAGGAATGTGTTCAACAAACACGGACTGAAACGACGTTCGTAGAAGAAAGAGGAATGGAGGATTCAGTAGCGAAACAAACTACTGGAGATGGTATGAATATAAAACAAAAAGACACATGTGTTTGTCTCGATGGAGCAATATGCGGTAAATGTCTTGTGCACGTGTGACACATGTTTACTTGTACGGCCCAGAAACTAGTTTTTCTACACAGCAGACGAAGAGAAAAGAAAAAAGAACGAAATTGGCACATAATAAAAGACCAACGATATGCATCCGATACCGTATTCCTGTCCTATGCAACAAGAGGCCTAACAAATCTTATCATGTTTGTAAAAGAACACAGTGAGAAAAAGCTTGCTAATTAATGTGTAGAAAACAAAGTTCAAAGACACTGACACGTGCATTGTAAAATTGAGATCAACAGGGAGCCGTTTGAAAATGTGAACCACTACAACTACATTGGCGCAAGAATATAATGAGACGCAAGACTTCACCAAGACGCAAGACAAACGAATAGCCATAACACGGGTGAAACTAAATGATGTGAACATATAGGGAAAGGCTAAACTGTACCAAAAAGCTAAGAATTAAAAAACTTTTTTACTAAACTGGACACAAAGCAAAGTATACATGGAAATAATACAGGCATTTGAGATTCAATATTGCAGAAAAGAACTTTAACATATTAGACAAACAAAGCGGTCATTTTAACAACAGAATCAAGAGCTTGAAATTAAATTGTTGTGTTCACATCAAGATACACAATTCCACAGAGAAAACGGAGTCATAGAAGGCAAAGTGGAGGAAAAGAGAAAGGGCACAGGGACATCCAAGGAAAGATGGGAGCGGGACACCAGCGACTGGTTGGAAGACGACAACAGGAGAGCAGGAAGTTGACCAGTCGACAGAGCCTAGTATCGTGGGATCATCCGGGTAACCAGGTCCCGCAGAGATATGCTGAACTGACCAATAAAAAATCTAGAAAAACAAGTCGAGAGATGAGGTTGTAAAAACAAGTTGAAAAATATTGAGTGAATGGGAATGGACCCGGTGGCAATGAAACATGAGTATGTACCCAGGTAGTGAGAGTGAAAGGTTGCTGTGTAGGCTCTCCGAGGGCCCCTTCCCCCCTGCAGATATCCATAATCTTACCGGCACAACTCTTTGAAATCCTTGTCACTCAATGCGGGAATTACCGGTGAATAGTGAGTCATGTTGACCAAGTCAAGGTGTGGCTATTCGTGCGGTGAAACAAAAATTATACTGTCAATGAACATAATTATACAATAAACCACCACGATAATTTGCTTCAAGTGATTTCTCTTGATGCATTTTGCTGGAGAGATACGCTATCGATTTGGAGTTGTGTACAGCGCCGTGTATCTTTATCAAATATATATATATATATATATATATATATATATATATACATATATATATATATATATATATATATATATATATATATATATATATATATATGTATATATATTTATATATATATATTTATATATTACATATTATATACTATATTATATATTAATTTATTATAATAAATCAACACATCAATATTTCAATACAGCAATACATCAATGCATCAATAAATCAATACATCAATACATCAATATATCAATACATCAATACATCAATACATCAATACATCAATACACCAATACACCAATGCACCAATGCATCAATACATCAATACATCAATACATCAATATATCAATATATCAATATATTAATATATCAATATATCTGTATATGAATATATTAATATATGAATTTATGAATATATCAAGTATAATAAATATAATTCAATATATTGTATATATATACACATATGTATATATATATATATATATATATATATATATATATATATATATTTATACATAATATATATATATATATATATATATATATATATATATATATATATATATATATATATATATATATATATATATATATATATATATATATATATATATATATATATAAACAAAGCCATTTATCCCATGTAAGGCATAACATCCATATAGACGTAAGACACATGTTTACGAACGTATTTACCAACTTAGACAAATAATCCCTTGAAACAGTTGGCAAACTAACCTCATTACATCTATCCCAATTTTCATCGGTGCAGTTCTGCGCCGAGGACGATCTCGCTGTAACAAGGTACACTCATGCTGTAGGAGGTTTTGTATTTAACCGGACGCCGCTGATGGAAAATGTGAGGACAAACTGAACATATACGGCAAGGGTTTATGTGATTTAGCTCAGTATAGGCCGAGCCTAGGTAGCCGTGCTACCTGCTAATGTCTACACGAAACCATCACGCCCAGGTGAAAACGTGAATGAACGTTGAGAACCATATACAATGGTACTGGGGTATCACATCGGCCAAGAGCTAGAAGTTCTTTTATAGATGAACGTTTACATAGGACAGATATCTGTGTGGGTACATACACGGCTTACACAAACACGATTACCGTTATCTGGTTACAGTTGTACTGTGGAATACACTTCCTGACAACAATAAATTAAGTCAGCAGATAACGTTATTACATTTCGCCGTCACCTGAATACCGATCTGTTTAATCTGGCCTATCCATCCTAGCTTCATAGCCCACTCATCCAATTGTTGACGATCTTTACAATGGCCTTGACTATGATTATGCTGAATCAACTGGTCTTGTTGCGCTACTGTGCCCATATTCTGAAGATATTGCCATCATAAAAGTAACCCAATTTACCATCATGTTGCCATGGTTTCCAGACAACACTGCAATACTTCAACTGACTTCTAACACGAGACACATACAAGGTTCGCAGAGCACGTACATCGGTAAATGATGTGAAAACGCGCTTAATGAAACCACACATCTTTAAAGCTTTAGAGAAAATAATATTACCATCATCTTTAAAATCAAACTGTTGGTCAATTTGACATCTAGATCTGTGATAGCTGTCACCTTGGACTGACTTCAAACCGTGTAGTCACACGATATACACGTTTCATTTTTGCTAATGAACGACATTACACAGCATTTCACAGCGTTGAGTTTAAGAGCGATGTCTCGCACCAAAGACATACAATGTTCAGATCCCTCTGCTCCAGCTGGCAATTCGTCAACGACGTTATTTCTTTAAACAATTTTGAATCACAGAGAAACAGAGACATTTCACATGACTCATCCGTGATTAGTTAGATCGGTATTCTACAAGAAAAACAGAACTGACCCAACTTGGGATCCTTGTATACACTGAACGAAGCTTAGTTAGATTTCTGTTGACAACGTAAGACTGCAACCATTCTATGCATTGCGCGCAATAGCCACATGATTTTAGTTGGTGAATTAGCAATGTTTCATAATGCATAAAACGCTCTACTGAAGACCGTAATTATAGATACTATCAACGTGATTCTTGTTGTCAGTTGATTCAGAAATATGTTTTTTTTAATTTACATGCTAGATTAGTTACTGCGCTACTGCAATTGGTAAATCCATGTTAGTAGTCCATTTTTTCGAAACATTATAAAATAACAGTAAAATAGATATATATATAAATGTAATTCCGTAAATTGTGTCTATTTCCATTTTTGGCACAAGACAAACATTTGCTCA
>OZ024865.1:49175754-49210754 GCA_964017155.1 Oasisia sp. SBJ-2009 | reverse complement strand
ACGCACGTACGTACGTACGTACGTACGCACGTACGCAACCTCGCACGCACGCACGCGCACGCGCACGCGCACGCGCACTCACACGCACACGCACACGCACACGCACACGCACACGCACACGCACACGCACACGCACACGCACACGCACACGCACACGCACACGCACACGCACACGCACACGCACACGCACACGCACACGCACACGCACACGCACACGCACACGCACACGCACACGCACACGCACACGCACACGCACACGCACACGCACACGCACACGCACACGCACACGCACACGCACACGCACACGCACACGCACACGCACACGCACACGCACACGCACACGCACACGCACACGCACACGCACACGCACACGCACACGCACACGCACACGCACACGCACACGCACACGCACACGCACACGCACACGCACACGCACACGCACACGCACACGCACACGCACACGCACACGCACACGCACACGCACACGCACACGCACACGCACACGCACACGCACACGCACACGCACACGCACACGCACACGCACACGCACACGCACACGCACACGCACACGCACACGCACACGCACACGCACACGCACACGCACACGCACACGCACACGCACACGCACACGCACACGCACACGCACACGCACACGCACACGCACACGCACACGCACACGCACACGCACACGCACACGCACACGCACACGCACACGCACACGCACACGCACACGCACACGCACACGCACACGCACACGCACACGCACACGCACACGCACACGCACACGCACACGCACACGCACACGCACACGCACACGCACACGCACACGCACACGCACACGCACACGCACACGCACACGCACACGCACACGCACACGCACACGCACACGCACACGCACACGCACACGCACACGCACACGCACACGCACACGCACACGCACACGCACACGCACACGCACACGCACACGCACACGCACACGCACACGCACACGCACACGCACACGCACACGCACACGCACACGCACACGCACACGCACACGCACACGCACACGCACACGCACACGCACACGCACACGCACACGCACACGCACACGCACACACGCACACACACACGGACACATACACACACGGACACACACACACACACACACACAAACGCACGCACGCACGCACGCACGCACACACACACACACACACACACACACACACACATGAATAAATTGATGATTAGGTTTATGGGTACCTTGAAAGTAGCTTTAACAAGATTGACATCAGTTGTGTACCAGCGGAGCGGGTGGGGAAGGATTTATTTTTGCAGTCTAGGCCCGCACCTCATAACACAACCATGGAAATAGCCATTTACATTAAAAAAATGTGCCATCATATATTCGCCTATGTCTAAAAAAGTAAACTGTGATGATGTTACAGAAACCCATGGTGGTGTGACCCCTCGGTTTAATGTCAACAGTCTGGTTGCGCCACCTGGCGTAGCTCACTCCAACGCGTGTTTGCTGTCATCGTGCGTTGCGTGTCTCTGTGAACCAGACGTCTGCGCTACGGGTCTAGGAGCGGCGATATCACCAGCGAGATCACAGCGGCCATCAGCAACAGGCCGCTGGTGCATCTAGTGTCGCCGGCGCCATTTCTGTTATTGTCGTCAGTCCCATATGGGTCTCGGGTAGTGGTGCGACCTCCTGAAAGGCAGTCCAAGTAACCATGTCAGTTCAGTTTGGGCCCTCATCTGTAGACGCGGGAAACGGGGGGCAAGGGGTCAACTGTCCCTGTAATTTCGATGTGGTCAGACATATTGTTCCTCCAGTAAAACAGAAGTTAGGATGAGACGGCACCGAAAATATGTGAAACGTACATAATAATATCCTCTGTATATGATGTTACAAAAGTAATGTACCAAATATGTTGTGGTAAATTTAGCGAATTTATTTAGCTACAAGGGGTGGGTGTTTTCCCCAAGCCTTGCCGTTATGTCCCAAGAAAATTGGCGGGAACATTGGCGGGAGCAGATGTTTGAAATTGGTGGTGCATAAAAGTTGAAAAACAAGAGGAAATAGTGACTGATAAGTATTATTCTTATGTGAAGATTATTCATAAAGCAGTACTAGACATATATTGGGTAATAGTTTGGTTAAAGGTTTGTCAGTTAACAGTATTTTTGAGCAGATTATAGCATAGTGGGTGATAATAGGGTAATTTAGCCTTCGACAAGTTTGTAAACAAGATTTGGCAAAAATTATTATTTGATAGAATATTTATCAGATATAGTATTCAGCATAACAGCTACAGTATTATTCTTATGTGAAGATTATTCATAAAGTTTTCGTAATAAGTTTGTTAGTTAAAAGTATTTTTTGAGCAGATTAGCATAGTGGGTGATAATAGGGTAATCTAGCTTTCGGCAAGGTTGTTTACAAGATTTAGCAAATCTGATTATTTGATAGAATATGTAACATATAAAGTAGCAAACATAACAGCTACATAAGTAAGATAATACTTTGATCAGGTAGCATTGTTATTAAAAAATAAGCAAGCTTTTTAGTAGAAACCTTAGTTTGTTTATGTAGGTAGTGTCCAACGTGTCCGCTAGGGACCGGCACCAGTAAAGACTAAATTTGTCAGTTGTGTATGACATAAAGTGAGCTGCAGTTACTGTCCACATAAAACAGTCTTTCTAAAGACTAATTGGTATACAGACTGAGTAAATTTTGAGTTCCTGTGTAATCATAATATGGCCCCTTGCAAGCGGCAAGTGAAGGCAAGGAGGCACTTAGTATGTGACTATTGTCACAGCTTTGTCGATTTTGCTCTATCCGGATGCACACAGTCATGGGCAGAAACAATGGAGGAAGACTTTACTTTCCAGTACACAGGATGTTGTAAAGTGGAATGTCTTACAGTAGAGTTAGCTAGGCTAACCGATATTGTGAAGGGGCTGGATATAAAAATAACCAAAGAGACGGATGGAAGAGGTCGGAATGAGCAATGCAGTGACAAGAAGGATGAGGACAGGAGATTGAGAGGAGGGAGGGTAAGTGCAAGGAAAACAAATGGAGAAAGAACAAGAGAAAGCATGGCATGCAGGAAGGTGACAGGGGAGAAAGTGACAGTAGATGAGGGGGGGGGGACAATGGGACAGGAGAGGAGAGAAGTTCATGTGACCGGAGGAAAGATGAATGGAAGAAAGGAAGTGAGAGTAAATGTGCCGAAAGGGACGTCAATAACAGGGATGATGACAGGACGAAAAGAGGCAGGGAAAAAAGGAACAACAGAGAAGGCGGGAGGAAGAAAAGTCAACGACCAGGGAGATGCAACACGGAGGAGCTACTCTGAGGCAGTGATTGAGGGGGCATCGAGAACAGAAAGGGTGTTTATGGGCGACTCAATTTTGAGAAAGACAGACAAAACTTTAAACAAAGGCGAAGTCTTCCGGGCGCTCGGATAGAGCATGTGACAGAAAGGGTAGAGAATACATTGGGGCATGGCCAGGGAGGATCTATATTAGTACATGTAGGGACGAACAATGCAGACAGGGAGGGGACAACTAGAATAGTGAAAAGATACAGACAGTTGGTAGGGAAACTGAAGAAGACAAGAGTTAAACAGATTATTCTCTCAGGAATTTTGCCAGTGATGGGAGGAAGGGGTGTAGCTTATAGAAACTGCAAGAGGATGGCAATCAACGTTCTAGTAGAGCAGATGTGTGAAGAAGAAGGAGTTGGATTTGTAGATTTGTGGGGATACTTTGTTGGGAAAGAAGATATGTATATGAGAGATGGCCTCCATCTAAGCGGAAAGGGCGCTGCAGTTTTCTCTGAGAACTTGCTTCGATCTATGAACAGTGGAACAGGTTGCAGTTATTTAAACTAGAATCGCAGGGGGGATTCACAGAGAAGCCAAATACTGGAGGCACAGATAAGGACAGCACAAAGAAAACGGCAAAGAATAGTCTGGAAAACTCTACCACATTTGGTTATAAATGTGTTTGTTTAAATGCAAGGAGCATAGTAAACAAAAGAAATGAACTAAACATTATGGTAGAAGATACTGACCCTCACATGATAGGTATAACTGAATCTTGGGCCACCCCCGACATATCAGATGCCGAATTAGGAATGACAGGATATGTCATGTTTAGGAAAGATAGAATAGGGAGAAGGGGAGGTGGCGTTATTTTATATATTAAAGAATCCATCCAGGCTTACGAAATAAAATTAGAAAAAGAAGCAGTATGTGAAGAAGCTGTCTGGTGTAACATAGTTTCAGGAAACTCAACGTTAACTGTTGGGTTAGTTTATCGAAGTCCAAACATAAACACAGAAGAGAATGAGAAAATACAAAACGCTATAAAGGAAGTCAGTAAACGGGACTGTATAATTATGGGGGATTTTAACCATGGGCATATACAGTGGAAATCTCTACAGAGAACTGGGAGTGAAGATCAAAAGTGTTTAAATTTAGTACAAGACAGTTTCCTTATTCAACATGTGTTAGAACCAACAAGGGGTGAGAACGTGTTGGACATAGTGTTGAGCTCACAGAAGGAATTTATTGATAATGTCAGGATATGTGAGCCACTGGGATGTAGTGATCACAACCAGATACATTTTATCATCAAAGTAAAGGGAGAACAGAATAAAAAAATACGGTACAGGAACATTTTTCACAAAGGAAGATATAAGGACATGAGGAAATATTTAGCAAAGATAGACTGGAATAACACACTGGAGAATAAGACAGCAACAGAATGTTGGAATATCTTAAAGAGTGAAATTGACTGCATTGTCGAAAAATTTATCCCCTTGAAAAAACAGGGGAAACGGACAAAAAAGAAACACTTATCAGAAGAAGCCATTAGAAAAATTAAATACAAGCAAATGATGTGGAAGACATATAGACATAATGGAAGTGAAGAAGACTATGCCATTTATAAAGAAGCACTGAACCAAGCTACAGCTGAAATTAGAAATTCAAAGAGAAGCTATGAACAAAAATTAGCTTTTAATATAAAACATGACAGCAAGAGTTTTTATGCGTATGTTCGAAGTAAACAGAAAGTTCAGGATAAGGTCGGACCTCTAGAAGATAGTGATGGAAACATAATAACAGAGGGATTCTTAATGGCAGAAAACCTAAATGAATACTTTAGTTCGGTATTTACCAGGGAAGATATTAGTGCATTACCAGTACCAGAGACTAAATTCGAAGGGAGAGTGTCAGACTATTTAGGACAACTAATTGTAACACAAAAAATGGTAGCTAAGAAAATAAGGGATATGAAGGATAATAAGTCACCTGGAGTGGATGGCATTCCTCCCAAATTACTACTGGAAATTGTAGAACAAATTAGCATACCACTTGCAACAGTGTTCAATTTGGCATTAGAGGAAGGAGTAGTTCCGTTAGAATGGAAAGAAGCAAACATCATACCATTATTTAAAAAAGTATCAAGAAGCAAGTCAGAGAACAATAGACCAGTGAGTTTAACATCGGTGATTTGTAAACTATTAGAAAGACTAATTAAAGATCACTTGGTTGATTTTCTTGTTAAAAATTACTTGATTAACCCATCTCAACATGGGTTTCTAAAAGCGAGGTCATGCTTAACAAATATCTTATGTTTTTTGGAAGATGTCACAAAGTGGGTAGATGAGGGATCACCAGTAGATATAATATACTTAGATTTTAAAAAAGCTTTTGACAAAGTGCCACATCAAAGATTACTACTTAAACTGAAGGCCCATGGCATAGGCAATGTTATGATTAACTGGATAGAAAAATGGCTTATTGATAGAAGACAAAGAGTAGTAGTTGATGGGGAGGTTTCATACTGGAAATCGGTTTTGAGTGGAGTACCGCAGGGATCAGTATTGGGACCTATTTTGTTCTTAATATATATCAATGATTTGGATGATGATATAACAAGCAAGGTGTTGAAGTTTGCGGATGATACAAAAGTGTTCAGAAAAATAAAAAGTGATGCAGATAGACAGCAATTACAAGATGATCTAAATAAGTTGACCGAATGGTCTGAGAAGTGGCAAATGCTGTTTAATTCTGGGAAGTGTAAGTGCCTCCACACAGGACATGGGAATGAAGATGCACAATATACAATGGGTGATACTGTACTAAATACTACCATAAAGGAAAAGGACTTAGGGTTAACTATTAGTGCTGATATGAAGGTATCAGAACAGTGTGCAATTGCATCAGCGAAGGGAAACAAAATTCTTGGATTAATTAGGCGAAATATAGTGTACAAGGAAAAAGAACTAATAATACCACTGTACAAAACAATAGTTAGGCCTCATTTAGAATATTGCATACAGGCATGGAGGCCTTATCGCAAGAAGGATATTGATATACTAGAAAGAGTACAAAGAAGAGCAACCAAAATGATACAAAAACTCAGGAATATTAGTTATGAAATGCGTCTAAAAGAATGTGGATTAACAACACTAGAAACCAGGAGACTGCGAGGAGATCAGATAGAAGTTTTTAAAATATTGAATGGGTATGAAAATATTGACAGAAATATTTTTTTCTCAGTTAAGGAAGAGAGAAGGACTAGAGGACATGGAGTTACATTAGCAAAGAAACAGTGTAGATTAGATATTAGAAAATTTTCATTTTCACAAAGAACAGTAAATGAATGGAACAGATTATCGGCTGATTGTGTAGGTGCTAGTAGTGTTAATATGTTTAAAAATAAAATTGACATGTACCTAAGAAGGGCGGGGTACATTTAGATAGATAGGTTGGACTCTCGATAAGCCAAAGGGCTTCCTTGTCCACCTGCCATCTTGAGTTGATTCTCTAGGTGGCAATCTTGTCTTGTCTTGTCTTGTCTTGTTAAGTTATTCTTCGGATAACTTGAACATATAATATGTCTGACAAAGCTGCATTCAACCGCGTGTTATCAGACAAGCCAGTTACAGTCCCTACATACCCCAGTCATAGTGTCACGTTTGGCCGCCACGTTAAGTTACGTTGCGAAACTTGGCAGAACGTGGTTTCAACGTGAGCAAACATGGAACGACGTGGCTAAGGCGTCATCAAAGTGACACTAGAAATTTAGATTTTGAACATGTTCAAAATTCGGTTGTATTTCACCTCAATGTGCCAGAACGTGGCAACAATATGGTACACTGTACAATAACGTGGCAACAACGTAGTTGCTGTGCCTGGGGGGGGGGGGTAGGCTCCACTGTTCCCGTGGAGGGTGGGGTTGTGTCCCCCCCCTTACGGTTTCTGTCAATGTATACTTTCGCTTAACGCATGTGTTTTCTGTCGATACACTATTATGCAATACATTGTATCAGTATACATGCAAGCATCTGATTGTACGATAGGCTTTTTGTTGTACTTGGATGCTTATCATTTACCATAACACTGTATGTCTTTCTAGGTACAATCAGCCGAGCGCACACTTCAAGTGAGCGCCAGCCAGGCAATCCAGTTGTAAATAAAAGATCTAGATTGCCATATTACCATTACAAGTTATTTTGTGTCTTATTGGTCTACCGTAAACAGAACCAGGCCCAGCTGTAGTTTATTAGGGAGTATTAAGGGCACACCTACGAGCGGGAAGGTACACTGTACTATAACGTGGCAACAACGTAGTATAACGTGGACACAAATTAGCAAAAACGTGACAATTATTAGCATAACTCACCCGATCTCATCGTCCAGTTAATCGGGTCGCCATCGACGGCTGTCGGGAAGTAAATAAAGACAATCATTACATTTAGCATGACAATGATATTATCACAGACGATATCGTTTTTCTGTTTAGGCCAAGTCTAAAAAAATACAGCATTACGCAGGGTTGGTCGCTGTACACCAATTAATATAGCGATGGTAATTATTACACAATGTAGCGTCACCTGTCGAGTGGAACACACAGTAATGCACACTGATGCTATGAATTTGTAATTGTGAATATCAGAACACGACAACGCGGCAATCATATCTCCTAATATGGATCCGAGCGTGCAGAGTAGGAATGGTATAACAATTATCCATAACATAATTACCTTGAATCCAATATCCAAGTTGGTCAGTTCATTTGATATGATAATACAGACAGTTTCGTACAATCGGTGTTTACATATTTCTGTGACATATGGACATATTTAGTATGTTACGGGCAAACTAAGTGTAATACTTATGACTGTTTACTTGCGGTGTTTAAAAAAGTATTATAAATTATTAAACGACTCATACTGAAACTATGGCTCGCATCGGTCAACGTTGGTCACTGATTCAATTTGCTGGAAACTGCAGCAAACGAAACCGGCTTTCTCGGGTTATGATCACCAAAGACAAACCAATATCTCGTCGACCCAAAGAACATTATTGGTACGTCTACCGACAAATTACTTTCGTTATACAATTATGGTGCACGCGTTACGTGGTATGACCCGTTTGTTTTCCCGGACATTAATATTCATCGAGAATGACCTGAAGTACTTACGCCAGCCGGGACAGTTATACATTTCGAGCAACACTGTCGATTTCTCGAGGATCAGGCCTCGTTGCCACAGACCCGCGTCTCTTCCACAAGAATCTTCTACTGCCGTCTGAGTACAGTCGATGTAGTCCGATATGTACCTGGAACAAAGGACATATTTTCCAACTGATCCATTCCAGAAATGGTTATAATGGACATAGAGGCAGATATAGTGTGACATGACAATATACGGCCTAATATTGTTTCATTTTACGAGTGTAATACAAATGGGTGAACATTGTTGACTTATCTGACTAGTGCGCTTTCTGAGATCTGCACAGAAATACTACGGCAGTCGTCGGATCATGTATATTTTATATTTTACAAATAAGGGTTGTATTATTAATAAATGTGCAACGCCAACTCACAGACAAAGTCGTTTGTATTGGGTTGTGCCAACAAGACTCTGAATTCCTTTTTTGTAAGTTGCCGAACACTCATTTGCATCTGCGAGGGGTTTGATTTTGGAGAAGCACACACTGTACTTGAGGTAGCCTGCAGCATGAATATCAGCGACCCACAGTACGTGAAACAGTAACTGATGGTCCGCCTAAAGTGACCCAGTTACAAATATCAGCAACCACGGCACAGTACGTAACACAATCATAGATGGTCCGACTGAAATGACCCAGTTACAAATATTAGCAACTCACAGTACGTGACACAGTCATAGTTGGTCCGACTGAAATGACCCAGTTACAAATATCAGTGACCCTCAGTACGTGAAACAGAAACAGACGGTCCGACTAAAGTGACCCTGGTACAAATGAGCTGCTGTTTGTCAACGCTGTTTTTAGCAGTAATCCATTTTGTGGAATTGTCGATGCGTAGTCCTATCAAAGTTCTGTTCAAATGTACGCATTGGTTAAATATGTACAGCTATATAGCGCATCTGGTAACGTATGCTTAATAGTTTATTTATATATTATCTACTGCTAAATAATATTTAATTCCCACGACTCTTTTCGTGCTGAACATTTCCAATGACTGCTTTTACCAAAAACGTTGGTGTAGATAATTTGTATCACATTATTTTGAAATTCGCCCCGGGATTTCGCAAACCTAAACGGCCTGTTGTTATATAAAGAAAACAACAATCGTTTGAAATGTAGTCCTCACCGTCGAAATGTTTATGACACACGTAATCCATCCCTTGATCAGCCACCCGGACTACAAGTTTCAACTCCATATTGCAGCTCGGTAGGATGGGCGCCATACATTCAGTCATTTCGTCGAATATGCTGTAGAAGAAATATATGAATACATCTTTATCCATTAGCTGTGTTAAGCATTACGAGCGGTAAATTGAGAGGCATTGATGATAACAGTCCTAGGCTTAACTGAAAATTGATATAATTTGTAAAAGGCAAACACACAATAACGCGGAAATATTATAAGAATTCCGTAGTAACAAATATACATTGTCCCATTGGCATGGAATCAGAAACTGCAACGGATTTCCGATGGTGATGGGGATGATGATAACGATGACAATGATCATGATGATGATCTTTACGAGACAATAAAACGTAGCAATCCATCTTAATATCACACCCACTGGCTATAGTTTTGCTGACAGTATATATTTTCGTCAAACCGGCTCTGCAAACGAATATGCGCATTAGATGGAGAGTACTGTATTATCAAACATGTGAAGCTAGCATATACTTTGACTGATGAATATACGTAAAACAAAAATATTTTGATCCCGTCCCCCTATTGCCCCCCCCCCCCCCCCGCGTACGCCCATGTTCTTACCGGCATCGCTCCTTCATTTCATCTTCACTCATCATTGGAAGAAGCGAGGCCTGCTTTTCGTCGTTCTTCTCCGCTTCTATCAACGGCTGATCACGCGGTGAAATAAACACAGGTACACATGTTGACGGCTCATACAAACGTCACTGCACCATCACAATACGTACCGGTACATACCTTTTGATTTATTATAATGGAGAGAGACTCTACTAACACAACCGGTTAGACATGGTCGACTGTCCCGCTTTTAAGAGCAGCTCATGTGATAAGTATAGCTGTATAGAAAACCAATTATAAATACCACTGTAGCAGGCATTAGACACACGAAGGTTACAACACGTGTTGAGACACATTCTACGCGAAACTTTTGCTAGTTTGTACCTGTAAACCTTTGAAACAAATATAACACAAACCTGCAAACATATATTCACGTTCTCCTGAGTGCAGTCCTCCGCCGACGACAGGCGTACTGTAAAAAGATACTCTTAACTGAATTATATCGCCGCGATCAGAAGACGGGTACACTGTATACTGATATTAAATAGCACCTGGATATCATAATTGGACATAGTTGTATATATATATATATATATATATATATATATATATATATATATATATATTATGTATATATACATGCATATATATACGTGAATATATATACATGCATAATTATATATACATGCATATATATTTAAATGCATAAATATATATATATACATACATGCATATATATGTATATATATGTATATATATATATATATATGCATTTATATATATATATATATATATATATATATATATATGTATGTGTGTGTATGTGTGTGTGTGTGTGTGTGTGTGTGCGTGTGCGTGTGCGTGTATGTGTCTCTGTCTGTGTCTGTGTCTGTGTGTATGTATGTATGTATACATGTATGTATGTATGTATGTATGTATGTATGTATGTGTATGTTGTATGGATAGATATATTCATTCATGCATACACGAGTCGTTGAAGAAGACGCCATTTAAGATCGCTTGGATGCATCGCTTCTTCTAACTACAGATTAAGCATACAACTGTGGTGGTATGAGAAACAATGCCACTGCTATTTTGTCATTGATTTTTAAATAGATGTACAACACGGGCTCAGCTTTTCTGAATGAACTCTTCTGACAAGACAACTGATGCGATATATTACCGAAGTCGACCAGGATCACGGCCACGACTGCGAAATCCAGTCCCACGACCTTGTTGTACTGCCACATATCTGAAACAAACATCACACGTGCAATTACTCTACTTTGACGAAATGTTGTAGCGGGTGTTTATTGTCCCTAACATTCCCGGTACTTAACGCTCACAATGGCCAAAAATGTCCGAATGTTCATTTTCCTCAACAACTGGTCTTTCATACTCCCCAAACGTCCGTGACAATGTCCGACTGAGTCTGTTAACGAAACGAATCAGTTTTCCGTACCTACTTAATATCATCAAACAAAATATATGTTTTTTCATTACCTAATTTGACGTACAAACATACGTTGATTTCGTTCACAAATATGGGCACTACAACGAAACGGTAATTAAATAGTAAACAACTATTTTCTACGATAGATGCAACATACCTGACATCACAAATTCCAGGTTTCCTCGTTGTGCTTTATCATACAAAGCATTTAAGCCAGACAAACATTATAGAAGGGGCTCAATGCGACATGTAGCTTGAATACAAAGCTTGTGGCGAATACGCACTGGGGAAAATGGAGGGTATTATATGTTGTTCATTGGATATTTGTAACTGTCCTTATAACGTAACTGTTTTTATTATGAATTCTCACGTCGATTTCTTGTTTGACCACATGTTTATGCGACATACGCAGAATATCATAATACAGTAACATGGTTGCATTAAGTATGCATCTCGCTCTATCGCTCTCTCCCGTCTTTGTCTGCAATATGACAGCTTTGAAAAACTATTGAAAATGTACCTTTTCGATGCAACGTTTTGTCACTGTTCTGTGGTCAAGCGATCGTATTCAACAGAAGAAGGAAGGTCTACAGTCAACTTCCAGTGGGTTCTTGATTTAGTGACTGGCGAATTGACGTAACCGGATCAAGTAGCGGTTACGAAGGCGTATCCACAGTACACACACGATGATTGGAACGATGCATTTATAATAATACGTTGTGTCGTGTTCTCGTCATTAGACGGTGTGTCTGGCACGAGAGATGTGGTTACGTGTAGCATTACGTCACGCTATAGGGGGCGGTGGGTTGGTCGCCACAATAGGTGCTGGAACGGGTGGAGGCAAGGATAGCAGCTATCGACTAGAATGTCGGTGCATAATGTAGTAACAAATTAATGTAATAAAAGTAGTACGCTGAGTTAAATGTCATTTGCTTGATAATGGTATTACAATGTTTGTGTATTTGTATATATATATATATATATATATATATATATATATATATATATACACACAAACAAATACACAAACATTGTAATGCCTATCTTCAAGCAAATAACATTGATCTCAGCATACTGCTTTTATTACATTAAATTGTTACTACATATACATTACACATTAAACAAGAAACCCACAAACAAACACGATTTGAGCGCTCTGCTCTGCGTATATGCGGCGGTTTCGCATACAACAACATGTGGGCCGAATCGTCCGTCCTTAGATTTCCGCTGCTCGTGTGCTGTGAGCCGAATCATCCGTCACGGCACCCCTGAGTTGCAACGAAGTAGGTAGGTAGGACAGGGCCGAATCACCTTGGGCCGAATCGTCCGTCGTAGTGGGCCGAATCTGTTTTGGGCCGAATCATCCGTTACCCCAGTGCACGAGTACTAGTAGCTTGTATTCGATACGCTTTCTGACAGGCACTCAGTTTAATTGCCGCAGTATTGTCGTCATGGACTGCCGGTTGCCCAGCCGGATTTGCATATCAATTCGAGCTGCAGACCGCTGAGCCATTTCCAGACGGTGCAGGTGACGATTGCATATGCCAAATAGTATCGCATTGCCATAGGCGATTCGCGATGTCACCAGTCCGTGTATGAGACCCTTACATACAGTGGTGCTAACGGAGTCTCGTATCTTTGCAATTCGCGACAGATGGTAGTAGGCAGAACGACAAACGTTGGCAACTTCTGACGTCATGGTTAGGTTACTGTCAATAGTAGATCCTAGGTCCCGTATACCTGGGGAAGTGTCTACGAGCTGGCCACATATGTTGACACGGGTTAACGATGTAGGCGTACATAGATGTGTTGTTGAACATTTTTCGCCGCCCTGTCGTCATAAATACTGCGTGTCGTGTATTGCGTCTCGTCGCCTCACTGCACCGAAGACAGACACCGCCGGCCTATATGGGATGCTACACGTAACAACCTCTGTCGTGCCAGACACGTCCAATAACGAGAACGCGACACAACGTATTATAAGTATGCAATTGCGGCCGGCTTTTGTATCAGCAGACAATTCTTACAACGTTATCATACATGTTAAGTTTTGGAAATGCCAATGTGGGAGATTTATACGTAAATCGGAGGGTCTCGGAAAATCGGGCTTTTATACGTAAATCGGAGGGTCTCGGAAAATCGGGCTTTTATACGTAAATCGGAGGGTCTCGGAAAATCGGGCTTTTATACGTAAATAAGGGATTTATACATAAGTCAGTCTAAGTGGTCTAAGGTAAGATACACAATACATGACAATGAATACCACAGTTTATTACTAATCGAACAGTTTACATGAAATCAATCACCAGAAAGAAACAAGAAATCGAAAAAGAAAAACGTTCATGTCGCACAGTACAGACACTCCTTCACTGATGTTCACGTACATACTCCCAGGTCGCTACCTTGGCTGCCTTGCACAGATCCTTGTCTGGCACAAATGCATAGCAAGGATCGTCTGTGTTTATCTTGCAGGACAGCAGCGCACGGAGGGTGTCGTTGCCGAGCTGTGAACGCGATTCCGTGTCGATCTTTCTCACCATTGAAAACACACGTTCACTGTCAGCATTGCTATGTGCAATGACGGACATTGTCGTCATCACACGTGTGAGCAGTGGGAATCTCACTGCCCCCACAAATGTCTTCTTGCGACCTATCTCAGCCCAGAACGTGTCGACACGACTGTCACACGTAACAGCTGGCAGATCATCGTCTGGACTCAGCTGATAGTCCTGGAACTCTTCCGCGAGACACGAGAGTTCGGTTTCTGCCACAATGCTGAACCGAGTAGCCAAATTCCTCACCATGGTAGGGCTCCATGTGTCGCGCAACTTCGGGTCAGGATTCAACACCGCAAGATCTTTGAGGACTGCATCGTGAAATGGGAAGATCTTCACCATCTTCTCGACAATGGCCACATAGAATCGACGCACACTGTCGAAAATCCGTGTTATTGTGCTGTCGGCCAAGTCGTCGTCACTGTCCGCCAGCATGGTCCGCATAGCCATGCCAACAGCGAGGATGTCGTCATTAAGTTGTGCAGACCTGTCAGCAAAGGACACCTTTGTCAGGTCTGTGGAAGATTTGATGACCCGCATCAACACGAATTTCGCCATGAAGAGGCGAAGAAGACGGTTCATCTCGGGGATGAGGATGGCGATCTGCGTTGCATCGGTCTGGAATATGGTATTGAACGAATTCAATGGTTGCAAGATGAACGACAGGAACACAAAGTATGCCTTCATCTCTACACTGGCAAGGTAGTCGGCACATCGCTTCACCCGGCCTGGCCGTTCACGATCCTCGTGACTCTCGAAGTAGCTTAGCAGTGCCGGCCACTGCTGCAGAAAGCGGTTGACACATTTCTCCAAACTCAGCCACCGTGTGCTGGCATGCTTCAAGATCTTTAACGGTGCCACGTCACAGAACTCCAAAAACTCACGGTATTCTTCCTTGCGTTTGGCGCCGTGACTGAAGTGAAAGTACACGTCAATCAGCAGCTCTTCCACCGGCAACGGGAGCTGCTTGACGGCAGCCACGCAACACAGATTTGCCAGATGGGAGATGCAACCGATGTCGAGGACATCTGGCTGTATGTTCCGGATCCGGGATAACACGGAGTTGTGTTTGCCTTTCATCACGCTACAGTTGTCTGACGAAAACGCGATGAGATTCGACCATGGGATTTCACGTGCACTGAAATATAATAAAATGACATAAGTAAATAATATCAATAGATTTTCAAAGGATTTCTCGTGTACTGAAAGAAAATAAAGTGACATAAATAAATAATATCAATGGATTTTCTAGAGATTCCTCATGTACTAAAAGAAAGTACTGACATAAATAAATTATATGAGTACATGTTTTTACACTTTATACAGTAATAATAAGAAGCTCAGGCAATATGCGAATCAATAAAGAAATCAAAATCAAATAAAAAGGGAAATTTATGTACTTACTAATCAAAACAATTCAGTTCAATGAGAAAGCTGAGCTAACAAAAAAATAAAATGTTATGAAATTATCGTATTCACTAAATTAAATATTTACAATTAAAACACATCTGTAAATACCTGAAACAGTTGTCGATCTGTTCAAAGATGTTCGCGCCGGTGCCGATATTGCAGATTGGTATATCCACAAATCGTGTCACTGCCCTGGCGATCTCTGGGTCGAACACTTTGACAAGTATCGCCAGTGTTTTTTCCCCGCCTTGGTCGTTGCTTTCGTCGGTCAGCAAGGAAAACTTGTGGCTCTGACAAAGCTGGACAACTTTCGCATCGCATCGAGGGGCCAACGCTTTCTTTACGATCATGGTCGTCTTCATACGGCCCGATGTGAACTTTGCCGCAATATCGCTATCGGGGAATATCTGCTTGGCCAATTTGGTGAAGTGATCGCCCACCGAAAATGGCAGATTGTGTTCTGCCACGAATTGGGCAAACTTCACCTCGGCGAATAAAACTTTGGCGGACAGGTCGGTCGTCTTTGAAGTGACGAAAAACGATTTCACTTGCGGCTGCGTATTCGTCGCTTTCTGCAAGGCGCCGTGACTTGCCGACTTTGAATGGCGGACGACGTCGTACTTCCCACCGAACGATACGTTCACGTGGACGTTGCACACCTTGCAATACGCGAACATCGCTCCCTTGTCACTCGCGCATATGAACTTCATCTCAGTCGCCCATTCTGGTTGATACATGGCCGCATATTTTCTTTTCTTCGCAGAACTACCGGACGGCGAATCACATGCCCGCTTCGCCATACTATTATCGTTTCAGAGCAACGAACAGCGAATCAGACGCCTTATAACACCCGATTTGCAGATCACGTGGGGGGGACAACCAATCAAATTTGATTTAAAGCGGCAAGCCCAGACACGTTTGTTTACCGAGACCAAGTGCAAGAAATACGTAGTGGTTACGTTGCAAGCCCAAGCATGTTCTAGAAAACGGCCAATCAGAAATAATTGTGAATTTTTTCACTTAGATTTCGTTGAAATTGCGGGAGATCGGGTCTCCCGCGCGGGAGTGCGGGAGATTTGATGTGATTGCGGGAGTCTCCCGCTGAATGCGGGAGACTTAACATGTCTGACGTTATCAGCTGCTCGAATTCATCCAGGTAATTTGCGAGCCCGACTCTTGGCACGCGTACATGGCTTGCGTGTATTGATATACGTAACAGACTGTCGTTAGCATGATCTCTTTTATAGATAAGAGCTTTAGGTCGGCGGCATTGAAAAGACCAACAGACGTTCGAAACATTTCTCCACTGCATAGCGTGTTACAATATCACCGGAGAACAAATAAGATCGGCAAGGCAATTAGAAGTCCCACCAGTAACTAATCCATGAAAAGGTAAATACTCATGGCTATGACTATTCCCAAGCACAATGATATCATTAAACAAACATATGTTTAAAAAAGAATGCAAGACAATTTAAATGAAAGAGTGAAATGAATTAGTATTTTAGTATTTGTATTTATCTAGTTCTTATTAATGGTATATATTTATTATTTATTGTTGCCAGGTTTACATGATCATGTGACTTGTTTGTATATATTGTTTATTTTAAGTGTTATTTATATTTTATAGAGGTCGACTATGGAATTAACATGATCATACATTAATGACATATTGTTGTGAATAAAATGCTTCTACTCTCCCTCCCAATCACGACCGGATGGACAGCCTTCGCCAAGCACCGCGACATCCTCAAGGGTAACATTGGAGCATGATTAAAGAGACAAGTCTACAACTCGTGCGTACGCCAACAATGACATACGGCGCTGAAACATGGGCACTCACCATACAAGCAAAGAACAAGCTAGCAGCCGCACCAAAAAAGATGGAAAGGAGTATGCTAACCATCACATACCGTGACAGAAAAACAAACATTTGAGTAAGAGAAAAGACAAAGGTCACAGACATGATTGACAACGTCAGAAGACGGAAGTGGACTTGAGCACGGCACGTCAGCAGGATACGAGATAACCAATGGACACTGCGTATCACCAGAAAAGAAAATACCTAGAAGAAGACCGGAGAGACGTTGGACAGACGAACTAGACGACGTAATACCTAACTATGATGACGTAATACCGCCCGTATTCAAGACACGTGACATGTAGACCAACAGGTCATCCGGCCCGTTGTAGGCCAACACATCACCCGTCACGCTGTAGGCCAACACATATCCCGTCACACTGTAGGCCAACACATCACCCGTCACGCTGAAGGCCAACACATCACCCGTTACGCTGTAGGCCAACACATCACCCGTCACGCTGTTGGCCAACACATCTCCCGTTACGCTGTAGGCCATCACATCACCCGTTACGCTGTAGGCCATCAAATCACCCGTTACGCTGTAGGCCATCACATCACTCGTCACGCTGTAGGCCATCACATCACCCGTTACGCTGTAGGCCATCACATCACTCGTCACGCTGTAAGCCATCAAATCACCCGTTACGCTGTAGGCCATCACATCACTCGTCACGCTGTAGGCCATCACATCACCCGTTACGCTGTAGGCCATCACATCACTCGTCACGCTGTAGGCCAAACACATCACCTGCCGCGCGGTAGGCTTTTGTGACTGTTCCAACCGATAGGTGGTGTATCTATATTTGCCTATTGTCCAAGCGATGTGTGGAATTCCAGCGTTTAAGCACCACGACGGTAACAGAACACCACGTATTATTATTAAGTGGCGGCCAGCTTTTGTGAGGGCAGGCAGTTCTTACAATGTTATCAGCTGTTTGAATTCATCTTGGTAATTTACAAGCACGATGCTTGACACGCTTAAATGGCTAGCGTGTTTGTTGTGTCTTGGTGTACACAATAGTTGGTCGTTCGAACGATGGCTTGTACAGACACGAACATTAGATCAGCTATATTGTAAAGGTCGACCAACGTTCGAAACATTTCTCCATCGCATAACGTGTCACAATACCTCCGGAGAATAAGTATCACCGGCAAGGTAATATGGCGTCCCACAACAGAACAAAAACAACGAATGGGACCTTTTTTAGTAGTGATTACTGCTATCACTTCCGCATGAAGGTTTCCTTAATTTATATGAAACGTAATAATAATAATTCACAGTATTTTCTTTCTGCGCCATAAACATGGCAGTTGTAGCCATTCAAAGGCGCTTTGTAGTAATACTAAAACATCAGCATCTGCATCTAGCGAAAACGTAAATAAATAAAACCGTTGACTGAACAACAGTAAGTCTAATTTAACAAATTCATACTAAAATATTGTTTCGTTTTAAAGATAAATCGCACGATTAAAGGAAGTGTCTTAAGTTTCTTCTTGAAGGAGTTGTATTGATTACTTGTTTGCGCATCATTATTTGTGTGACTACTTAAAACTACATCTGTAAAATATTTTTAGTTTGATACATACTTACCATTAGAAGGAAGACTACGGACGGACGGACGGACGGACGGACTTATACGGAACGTGCGTGTATGCGTGCGTGGGTACGTGCGTGTATGCGAATGAGAGAGGACATGGGTAGAGAGGGGGTGTGAGGAGATGATGTAGTGACTGGCGACACAGACAGAGAGAGATTAGGTGGGCGAGAGAGAGAGAGAGAGAGAGGGGAGAGGTAGAGAGTGAGAGAGACTGAGAGAGGTAGGAGGATGTAGGAATGTATTGTAGACGTACACATTTTAGGCCACCATCATTTCAAGCCAGGGCTGTTTGTCATGCATATCAGCCCTGTCGGTTCCTCTGATTCAGATCATGCTTTGTCTGTTACTCCAAGAAATGACAATAATAGTAATAATAAAACTGTTTTTCCATAGCGCTAATTCCCGCATGGTGGATCGATGCGCTGTACAATACTTATACTACATGCATGAATAAATATAAATTATATAATAAATTATAAATCAAATACAATTTTTGTTTAATTTGTACACTAGTAAACCGTTGTACGTAAATTATGTAAATCAATTTAAAATAAATTAAACACTGTTTTAAAGATGTATAGTACTAAACCTCTGTAAATTATATAAATTAATATAAAGTTAAAACACTTCCTTAATCGGTGTATATAAATTATCTATACATTAATCTAAAACATAAACACTGATTAAAACGTGTATAACACTAACAAGAAATTCTAAAGCATTGTCCGTCATTTCACAACAATTTGAATTAATTAAAATGTCTAATAAATAGATATGTTTTTAAATACTTTCTAAACACAGATAATGTTCCAACTGCCCGAATGTTCACAGGTAAGTTATTCCATAGTCGTGGTGATGCTGCGCCAAATGCCGAATCGCCAATACACTTCTTCGTTATGCCTTGGTGCAATGTTGGCGCATAGTTCTGGCGTAGGCGTCCGTCACGCTTTCGTGGTTTAACAAGTTCTGCCACATAAGACGGCGCCAAATCGTTCATGCATTTAAAAGTCATTATCAACATTTTGAAGGCGATTCGGCTCTCAACTGACAGCCAATGTAGCTCCTTCAACAATGGTCAAGTGCAATTTTACATTAATGTATGTTTATTTCACACCAAAATACCAAATGCGTATATGCTATTAGAACACGCGTATCACAGTAACAAGGCCAATAATGCGAAGACACAAGTGCACGTCTAGACAATAACTCATTGCAATACACCAATCACGTATGTGCTTACAATCAGAACAAGTGCTTGTCTATTCAACTACAGGGCCACAGCTTATCGTGATATGTGTTCTATCATGTCGCATCCGATACGTTTAGTGCGTCAAGTTCTTTGTAAACAGAAAAGAGACATGTCAATACAATTACTGCCAACAATGGCTGTTGTCGGTAAGTTGTCCTAAGGCGCCGCGAATTGAATGTGTACTGCACTAATTAAAAATGCGTTCGGTGTAAATCGAGTATTAACATTGTTAAGGTCGGTAACGTTCACTCCAACGCGTGTTTGCTGTCATCGTGCGTTGCGTGTCTCTGTGAACCAGACGTCTGCGCTACGGGTCTACGAGCGTCGACATCGGCAGCGAGATCACAGCGGCCATCAGCAACAGGCCGCTGGTGCATCTAGTGTCGCCGGCGCCGTTTTTGTCATTGGCGTTAGTGGTCGTGGGTAGTGGTTCTCGGGTAGTGGTGCGACGTACTGAAAGGCAGTTCAAGAAATCATGTCAGTTCAGTTTGTACCCCATCCGTAGACGCGGGAACGGGGGGGGGGGGGACAACGGGCAGCTGCCCCTGGAATTTCGATGTGGTCAGACATATTGTCCCCCCAGTAGATCAGAAGTTGGCATACACGCGCACGCACGCCCACGCACGCACGCACGCAAGTACACATATTATAAAGCGTGTGAAAACGTGTGCTTGTGTTTGCGCGCGCGCACTCGTGTGATTGTGTAAAAGGTTGTTTTCTGGATATACGCTGCTGAAATTTGAGAGGGTTGGCGATGGCGTAGACATTCTGCCTTCCCACAACCTAGAAGCAGACTTGCTGCAAACGAATATTAGACCCAACAAAATTTCCGATTTATTTGAATCACACGACTCTTTTGTGTATTTAAATATACGCTAATTACCACAATTTTTTTCTCTCAAAAGTAATAATATAAAACAATATGCCTTTTTATGATAGGTATGTGATTCTTAATCAAGGTGGCGAATAGTTATCTTAAGCAAATGGCCCGAATCGAGGTTCATGGCTATATCTTAATGCCGCACAATCCCGATTTTAGAGTAGCGAAGGATATAGGCCCATTTTTGTGGATAACAGATACCAGAAATGTCCAATGGGTGTGGCTCGGTATGATCTAATTCATCTAATGTACATTTCATATATTAACAAATTTAATGTACCTAAGCGCACCAAAAAGTTGTGATAAATTTAGCGACGGCCTTAATATTTACTTGGGTGTCTGCCACAAACCTAGCCGTTATGTCGCAAGTTATTCTATGGATAAATTTAATAGTCTGACAACCGCGGGTTATCAGACAAGCCAGTTACGGTCCCTACATGCCCCAGTCATAGTGTCACATTTTGGCCGCCACGTTAAGTTACGTTGCGAAACGTGGCACAACGTGGTTTCTAAGTGAGCAAGCGTGAAACAACGTGGCTAATGCGTGGTAAAAGGTGACACAACGTGAACTGGAAATATTAATTTTGAACATGTTCAAAATTCGGTTGCGTTTCCCCACAACGTACTACAACGTGGTACAACGTATTACAACGTTGTAACAACGTGGTACAACGTGGTTACAACTTTGCAAAAACGTGACAGAGCGTGTGCTAAATTGTGCTACGTTTTTGCTACGTGTATGATACGTGGTGCGCTGTGATACGCGGCAGCTGCGAGGCATAATTAGGTACAATGTGGCATAACATGACGACAGCGATGCTTGAGCGTGGCGGTAACGAGGCGATAGCCTGGCTTGAACGTGGCGACAGCGTGGTTAGAACGTGGCGACAACGTGGCACACCGCCGAAATTTGCATATTGTTTTCAGAACGTGGCGATCAAAAACGGGGCACAACAGCGCGGACAAAACGTGACACTATGACTGGGCCTTTGTAAGTGTTTGGCAAACAACAATTGCATAACTCACCCGATCTTATCGTCCAGCTATATCGGTCGCCATCGACGGCTGTCGGGAAGAAATAAAGACTATCATTACATATGTGAACAGCACGTGTATTGATAAATGTAGAACATACATGAGCTGGTTTATTTTGGAAAACGACAAAAGTAACAACTGTGTATGTTATTGTAGTCCAGCAGATGGCAGCACCACAGTACATAAGTCCATCTGTTACACCCCCCGTATTAGAAGAATTAAACATACGGGTACAGAGAAGCGTTACTTAAGAGTGTTCATCGATATCTGGCTGGAGTCTTTATGACCCGACCACTCCTGGTAACACGGTCGTGTGTCACCAGCGTCTCTTGTGTATCAGCCGGTTCTGGTGGAGCCACTGGCACTTCGCTCAGTCGTGGAGCATCAACAGAGGGGGTAGTGAGCGGATGATCCACTGAGGCCGTTTCTACTGCGGCAAGAATAACGGAGGTAGCTTGTTCGTTCTGCTGAGGTGCCTTCTGTTACGTCGGAGATGTCCGTGCTGATATCTGGGAGCAATCATCGCAGATGAAGGGTCGACACCTGAAATTCTCGCCCGGATCGCCCAGGCCACAGCAGCACTCGCCAAACTAAAGACCATCTGGAATGACAGGAATATAGCACTCAGCTCAAAGGTCAGACTGATGCACTCCCTGGTCATGTCCATATTCCTGTACGACTGTGAGTCTTGGACACTAACAGCAGACACAGAGAGAAGGATACAGGCCATGGAGATGAGATGCCTCAGAAAGCTCCTCGGCATCACCTACAGAGAGCGCATCTCCAACGAGGAGGTGCGAAACAGAACTCGGCAAGCCATTGGGCCCCACGAAGACCTCTTGACCACAGTAAAGAGACGCAAACTGAAATGGTACGGGCCTGTAACAAGATCTATAGGGCTTGCCAAGACAATCGTGCAGGGCACAGTGCAAAGAGGGAGAAGAAGAGGCAGACAGAAGAAGAGATGGAAGGACAACATCCCAGAATGGACGGGCATGACGCTGTAAGCCGCCATGAGGAAGGCTGAGAGGCGAGAGGTATGGAGGGAGCTGGTTGCCAGATCATCTGTGGCGCCCCAAAGGTCCACCAGACTACGGGATAGGTGAAGGTGAATGGCCCTGAATCCATTATCCCAGTTGGTCAGTTCATTTGATGTGATAATACAGACAGTTTCGTATATGTGTTTATACATTTCTGTGACATGTGGTCATCGTTTTAGTGTGTTATGAGCAAGCCAATTGAAATATTTATGATTGTTTACTTGTGAAGTTTCGAAGAAATTAATTATATCCGGCTAAAACGACTAATACTGAAACTTTGGCTGGTCACTGAGCCAACTTGCTGGAAAATGCAGCAAACAAAACCGGCTTTCTCGGGTTACGATCACCAAAGACAAACCAATATCTCGTCGTCACAACGAACAGTATTGGCACGTCTACCGACAAACTACACGACATCGAGCTGTCGTTATACAATTATGGTGCACGCTTTACGTGGTATGACTCGTTCTTTTTATTGGACATTACTATTCTTCGAGAATTACCTAAAGTACTTACGCCAGCCCGAACATTCGTTCATTTCGAGAATACGTTCAACTTTCTCGATCATCAGGCCTCGTTGCCACAGTCCCGCGTCTCTACCACAAGACGCTTATACTGCCGCCTGAGTACATTCGATGTAGTCTGATAGGTACCTTGAAAAAGGATATATTTTTCATCTGATTTACTCCGGAAAATGGTTAGGAAGGACACAGACGCGCTAAATAATGTTTTTTTCAGGTGGAACATACGCAGTGTCTAAACGTATGCATATATAATGTGGCATGACAGTATAGGGCCTAATATATTTCACAATAGGAGCATAATACAAGTGGAAGAACGTCGTTGACTTCTTTCACTTGTGCGGTTTCTGAGATTTGTACGGAAACACTATGGCAGTCGTCGGATCATGTATATTTTATATTTTATAAATAAGGGTTGTATTTGTAATGAAAGTGCAACGCCAACTCACTGAAAAAATTATTTTTTCAGGTGGAACATACGCAGTGTCTAAACGTTATGCACATATTGTGTGGTAATATTGTGTGGCAATATATGGCCTAATATTATTTTACTTTAGCAGTATAATACAAATGGGTCAACATTGTTGAATTCTTTCACTTACGCGCTTTATGAGAACTGCACGGAAACACTACAGTAGTCGTCGGATCATGAATATTTTTTATTTAAAAATAAGGGTTGTTTTATTAATAAAAGTGCAACGCCAACTCACTGACAAACTCGATTGTTTTGCATTGAGCTAACAAGCCACACAGAGTTAAGAACGTTTTTCGAGTATGACTTTTTACACTCATTTGCATCTCCGACGGGTTTGCTTTTGGACAAACAGTCACTGTGTTTGAGGTAGCCTGCAACAGGAATATCAATGACCCACAGTACGTGAAACAGTAACAGATGGTCCGACTAAAGTGCCCCAGTTACAAATATCAGCGACCCATAGTACGTGACACAGTAACAGATGGTCTGACTAAAGCGCCCCAGTTACAAATATCAGCGACCCATAGTACGTGACACAGTAACAGATGGTCTGACTAAAGCGCCCCAGTTACAAATATCAGCGACCCATAGTACGTGACACAGTAACAGATGGTCCGACTAAAGCGCCCCAGTTACAAATATCAGCGACCACAGTTCGACACAGAAATATATATTCCGACAACGGTAACCCAGTTACAAATATAAGCGACCCACAGTACGTGATACAGTAACAAATGGTCCGAGTAAAGTGACCCAGTTAGAAATATCAGCGACCCACAATATGTGACAGGGAAACAAGCGGTCCTACTAAAGTGACCCAGTTACAAATATCAGCGACCCACTGTACGTTACACAGAAACAAATGGTCCGAATAAAGTAACCCAGCTAAACATATATACGACCCACAGTACGAATTCCTCACCGCTGAATTGTTTGTGACACACGTAATCCATCTCTTGTTCAGAGTTTTGGATTTTAACTTTAACATCCATATTGCAGTTCGGTTTGATGGGATCTAGACATTTAATCATGTCATCCATTATTCTACAGAAGAGATATACGACTATATATTTAAACATTAGCTGTGTTAAACATATTGCGAGCTGTAAACTGAGAGGCATTGACGATAACATTGCAAGGCTAAACTGAAAATGTATATATAGTATGTAAAACGCAAACACTCAAGAACGCGGAAATATTGAATTGCTTAGTCTCAAAGGCATGGAATCAGTAACTGCAATGGATTTGCGATGTTGGTGGCGATGATGATAATTATGATAATGATCATGATGCTGACATTGACGAGGCAAATAAAACACAGCAATCTATCAAAATATCACACACACTGGCACTAGTTTTGTAGACCGTAAATATGTTCATCAAACCGGCTCTGCAAACGAACATATGCATAAGATGGAAAGTACTGTGTTATCAAGCAGATGAAGCTAGCACATACTTTGACTGATGAATATACGTCAAACAAACCCATTTCGATCACGTCACCCTACCCCCCCCCCCCCCCCGCGTACGCCCGTGTTCTTACCGGCATCGCAACTTCATTCCATCTTCACTCAATAGAGGATAGAGCGCGGACGCCGGGTCGTTCATTGTCGCTACTTTATAGGCCTGATCACGCGGTGAAATAAACACAGTAACACATGTTGACGGCTCATACAAACGTCACTGCACCGTCACAATACGTACCGATACATGCCTTTTGATTTATTATAATGGAGAGAGACAGTACTAACTCAACCGATTACACATTGTCGACTGTCCGGTGGCTTTTAAGAGCAGCTCATATGATAATTATAGATCTATAGAAAACCAATTATAAATACCAGTGGGGTAGGGATTAGACACAAGAAGGTTACAACACGTACTAAGATACATGCTACTGGAACGCTTTACTTGTTTCTGACTGTGAACTGAACTGTCACACTAACCTGCTGACATCTGTCCACGTTCTCCACAGTGCAGTCCTCTGCCGACGACACGCGTAGTGTAAAAAGATACTTTTAACTGAATCATAAAATGACGGACCGAGAGATATCGGCGCGATCAGAAGACGGGTACACTGTGCTGATATTAAATAGCACATGGATATCATATCATATCATATCATATCATATCATATCATATCATATCATATCATATCATATCATATCATATCATATCATATCATATCATATCATATCATATCATATCATATCATATCATATCATATCATATCATATCATATCATATCATATCATATCATATCATATCATATCATATCATATCATATCATATCATATCATATCATATCATATCATATCATATCATATCATATCATATATATATATATATATATATATATATATATATATATGTATATGTATATATATATATATATATATATATATATATATATATATATATATATATATGTATATGTATATATGTATATATATATATGTATATTTATATATGCATATATATATATATAAAATATATATGTTTATATATATATATATATATATGTATATATATATATATAATATATATATATATATATGTGTGTGTGTGTGTGCATGTGTACATGTGTCTGTGTGTGTGCGTGTGTGTGTGTGTGTGTTTGTTTGTGTGTGTGTGTGTGTGTATGTGTGTGTGTGTGTGTGTGTGTGTGTGTGTGTGTGTGTGTATGTGCATTTGCGTTATGTGTGTGTGCATGTGTGTGTATGCAAGTGTGTGCATGCATGTGTGTGTATGCGTGTGTGTCTGTGTGTTTGCGCATGTGAGTGTGTGCATGTGTTTGTGCATGTGTGTGTGTGCATGTGTGTGTATGTGCATGTGTGTGTGTTTGTCTGTGTGTGTGCATATGTGTGTGCATATGTGTGTGCATGTGTGTGTATGTGTGTGCATGTGTGTGTGTGCATGTGTGTATATATTTGTGTGTGGGCATGTTTGTGTATGTGAGCATATTAGGCCGGGAGCCAGGTCCAGGTCTCAGGATGTTTTCTGCTAAGTTTTTTTCACTATGATTTCCTGATAACCTATACCGTGGGCCATCGCAAGTTTGTAATGACCACTCTCAACTCGGGGCCTTTTGCCCTCAGGGGGTGAAAAAAAAACTGTTCGGGCCTACAATTAGGTATATTCAAATATTGTGTCACTGTGACGTCAGAAATAGATATAGAAACACCATATTTGGCAGAAAGCATCTTTAGATAGTAGGGAAGGCTATTATGTATGACTTAGCGCCTTTCCACAAACCAATTCCATAATTTGAGCCTTTGCGCCACAAAAATGATGAAAAATCGTCCTCCGCCTGATACGTTCATGTCAGAAATTAATATTTACAAGCCTTTCGAAATGAACGATTTGGAGTCTTTTCCAAATAGAAAACTTCCCAAGGGTATAAGCTTCTATTTGGTAGGAAGATGACCTCTCTATCTTAAAAATTGTGAAAAACCTAACGTACCCCCCTAAATCACTTATATTTCAGTGATCGGATGTCGGGTCTTCTAATGTGCTACCATCTTTAATTTTTGGACAAAAACATTGATCTTTAAGTTGATTTAATGTTTATCAGTGTTGTTCAAGTGTACTGTGCATATATGAATTATATATAAGGTCAAGGTCAATGATAAAGGTTCAAGGTTATTTGATTTAACCCCCACGCATGGACTGCGTGGGCGCAGAAATCAAGCTATGCTTGACCATGTGGCATGTAGTACCTCGTTTTGAAGCCCTGCACATCTAGATGTCGATTCTAGACATTATCTCGTCATATAATCAAGTGTGATTGAGTATATACGTAGTTAGTAATGCGCGGATTGTAATATTCGTTTATCTGATAAAGGCAAATGATATGGAAAAGAGAGCCTTCGAATAATTGTTCATGTATTATTTTATTATTAGGGTGTGGTGAAAAGTTCATCGTTGATGGGCTGAATATTCATCGACCTGTCGACTGGAAAGCCTTCCTCACAAATGATGAAAACAAGAAGTTGTTTAGGCATCTTCTTCTCGAGCACTGGAGCTCTCCTTCTATGATGGAGGAGATTGTTCGAAGGCTAATCATCTTCATCGAAGGGAGTCAAGCGTTCAAGCTAGCTTGCCAAGATGGAGTGACATCGGTGGAACATCAATAAGAGATTTGTTCCAGCCATGAAGAAACTGATGTGAGAATTATCATCTACATAAAGTATATTCAAACTACAATGTCTCATATAAAAGACCATCAGGATCACAGCAAAGGACTCTGACATCTTCTTTATACTTCTCTATTCTGCCAAATCGTTCACGGTCGATATTCTTATATCGATGTCTACATGGTCATTGCTGATGCTAGCCATTCTTCACATACCTGTTACATCTTTCGGCGTGGTGAGAATTATTATATTTATTTCGGTGTAGAATTCCTCTGTAAGTGTATGATCTGATGTTAGTGATGGATTTCACTACCATGGTTGCACACAACTGTAATTAGTCTGCATGCGTTCTTCTGCTTTTACGCAAACCTGTAGTATAGTGTACAATAAAATAATACATGGACAATTATTCGAAGGCTCTCTATCATTTGGGTTTATCAGATAAACGAATATTACAATCCGCACATTATTAACTACGTATATACTCAATCACACTTGATTATATGACGAGACAATGTCTAGAATCGACATCTAGATGTGCAGAGCTTCAAAACGAGGTACTACATGCCACATGGTCAAGCATAGCTTGATTTCTGCGCCCACGCAGCAGTCCATGCGTGGGGGAAAAATCAAATGACCTTGAACCTTTATCATTGACCTTGACCTTATATATAATTCAGATATGCACAGTACACTTGAACAACACTGATAAACATTAAATCAACTTAAAGATCAATGTTTTTGTCCATAAATTAAAGATGGTAGCACATTAGAAGACCCGACATCCGATCACTGAAATATAAGTGATTTAGGGGGGGTACGTTAGGCGTTTCACCCACAGCGGGCACAATTTTTAAGATAGAGAGGTCATCTTGGTACCAAATAGAAGCTAATACCCTTGGGAAGTTTTCTATTTGGAAAGGATTCCAAATCGTTCATTTCGAAAGGCTTGTAAATATTAATTTCTGACATGAACGTGTCAGGCGGAGGACGATTTTTCATCATTTTTGTGGCGCAAAGGCTCAAATAATGGAATTGGTTTGTGGAAAGGCGCTAAGTCATACATAGTTGCCTTCCCTACTATCTAAATATGCTTTTTGCCAAATATGGTGTTTCTATATCTATTTCTGACGTCACAGTGACACAATATTTGAATATACCTAATTTTAGGCCCGAAAAGTTTTTTTTTGGCCCCCTGAGGGCAAAAGGCCCCGAATTGAGAGTGGTCATTACAAACTTGCGATGACCCACGGTATAGGTTATCAGGAAATCATAGTGAAAAAAACTTAGCACAAAACATCCTGAGACCTGGACCTGGCTCCCGGCCTATATGTGTGCGTGTGTGTATGTGGGTGGTTGTGTAGGTGTGGGTTTGTGCGTGTGTGTTCTACCGACAATTTTAGTACTGATGCGTGCTCTCTAGAGACGATTATATGCTTTCAATACAAAATATATGCATCACATTAAAACACACAATTATGTATGTATGTATGCATGTATGTGTGTATATGTATGCATGTTTGTACGTACATATGTGCGAATATGTACACGTATGAATGATATTTTTGTATGTTTATATGTATGTATGTATGTATGTATGTATGTATGTATGTATGTATGTATGTATGTATGTATGTATGTATGTATGTATGTATGTATGTATGTATGTATGTATGTATGTATGTATGTATGTATGCATGCATGCATGCATGCATGCATGCATGCATGCATGTATGCATGCATGCATGCATGTATGCATGTATGCATGCATGTATGCATGTATGCATGTATGCATGTATGCATGTATGTATGTATGTATGTATGTATGTAGGTACATATGTATGTATGTATGTATGTATGTATGTTCGCGTATGCGTATGCGTATGCGTATGCGTATGCGTATGCGTATGCGTATGCGTATGCGTATGCGTATGCGTATGCGTATGCGTATGCGTATGCGTATGCGTATGCGTATGCGTATGCGTATGCGTATGCGTATGCGTATGCGTATGCGTATGCGTATGCGTATGCGTATGCGTATGCGTATGCGTATGCGTATGCGTATGCGTATGCGTATGCGTATGCGTATGCGTATGCGTATGCGTATGCGTATGCGTATGCGTATGCGTATGCGTATGCGTATGCGTATGCGTATGCGTATGCGTATGCGTATGCGTATGCGTATGCGTATGCGTATGCGTATGCGTATGCGTATGCGTATGCGTATGCGTATGCGTATGCGTATGCGTATGCGTATGCGTATGCGTATGCGTATGCGTATGCGTATGCGTATGCGTATGCGTATGCGTATGCGTATGCGTATGCGTATGCGTATGCGTATGCGTATGCGTATGCGTATGCGTATGCGTATGCGTATGCGTATGCGTATGCGTATGCGTATGCGTATGCGTATGCGTATGCGTATGCGTATGCGTATGCGTATGCGTATGCGTATGCGTATGCGCATGCGCATGCGTATGCATGTATGTATGTATGAATATGTGTATTTATGTATGTATGTATGCATGCATGTATGAATATATGTGTTCATTCATGCATGCATGCATGAATCGTTCAAGACGACGCTATTTAAGATCGCTTGGATCCTCTTCTAAATGTAGATTAAAGGACAAACAAAGTTAACTTTTACGTGGCATACACCTAATAGAGTTAATATAAAGTAACAATTTCCACATATACTCAATTTTTTTACGCCAGCGGTTTACCAGAAAAATATTTTTTAACACCCAGCCATCCAAATTCTATGCGCTACCCCATCTTAGACGAAGAATGACGTCACGACGGTGATCGAGGCGCTCTCCACGTGGATTCCCTGCATAGGGTTTGGCTGTTGTCATGACATGGCTGCAACTCGGCAACGCGCGTAACATGCTGCTGACGGTAAATATAAAGTTGTCTATTATTGTTATCGCTGAAATCATCCCATCAACTGATGATACATGTCTACATCAAAGCATTTCTCCTCAAAATGGATCGAGCAAAGTGCCAAACAGTACGCCCGCAAATCACCAACGTGAATCCATTGCTTCAATACTACCGGTTGTTTCAACTATTATTGCAACCGTATGCCGAACACGAAGGCATAATTACTAAAGTTTACCATAGATTTAACCACATATTTAGATATACGTCTATAAGCAGCTGCTAGATGTCACGCCAACTGAACGAACTGTCGAAGACTCGAAGTTGTTGACCCTTAACAGCGTCGCCGGAAGTTGACCAAAGCATGCGTGTACATACAACAATTATGTTGCTAACATGATGTAGTGTAAAGATAAACACATTTTGTAATTTATCAGGATCACGGCAGCCATCTTGGAATTTAGTGGTTCCAACGGATTTGAGTTCAGGGACACATAATCTATATGAATCAGCAACAAAAAACCTTAGACGACCAAACATTTCCAGGTTCCCTACAGTACAGTATAGGGTGGCAACTCGACTAATTGTGTAAAATGTCGTTTTGGGGATACACGCTGCTGAAATTTGAGAGGGTTGGCGAAACGAATTTTAGACTCGACAAAATGTCCCATTTATTTGAATCACACGACTCTTTTGTGTATTTAAATGTACGCTAATTACCACATTTTTGTAACTCTCAAAAGTAATAATATAAAACAATATGCCTTTTTGTGATAGGTATATGATGTTTAATCAAGGTGGCGAATAGTTATCTTAAGCAAATGGCCCCAATGGAGGTGTATGGCTGTATCTAAATGCTGCATAATCCTGATTTTAGAATAGCTAAGGACATAGGCCCATTTTTGTGGATAACATATACCAGAAATGTCCAATGGGTGTGGCTCTGTATGATCTAATTCATCTAATGTACATTTCATATATTAACAAATTTAATGTACCTAAGCGCACCGAAACGTTCGGATAAATTTAGCGAAGGCCTTAATATTTGCGTGGGTGTATGCCACAAACCTTGCCGTTATGTCCCAAGTTATTCTATGAATATATTAAACAAATAATATATTTGACAACCGTGGATTAACAGATACGCCAGTTACGGTCCCTTCATAGTGTCATGTTTTGTCCGCCACGTTAAGCTACGTTGCGAAACGTGGCAGAACGTGGTGTCAACGTGAACAAACGTGAAACAACATGGCTAATGCGTGGTAAAACGTGACACAACGTGAACTGGAAATTTTAATTTTGAACATTTACAAAATTCGGTTGCATTTCCCCACAACGTACTACAACGTGGCAACAACGTGGTACAACGTATTACAACGTTGTAACAACGTGGTACAACGTGGTTACAACTTAGCAAAAACGTGGCACGCGGCCGAAATTTGCATATTGTTTTCAGAACGTGGCGATCAGAAACGGGGCACAACAGCGCGGACAAAACGTGACACTATGACTGGGCCTTTAGAAGTGTTTGGCAAACAAAAATAGCATAACTCACCCGACTTCATCGTCCAGTTATATGGGTCGCCGTCGACAGCTGTCGGGAAGAAATAAAGACCATCATTACACATGTGAACAGCACGTGCATTGATAAATGTAGAACAGACATGAGCTGGTTTATTTGGAAAACGGCAAAAGTAACAACTGTGTATGTTCTTGTAGTCCAGCAGATGGCAGCACCACAGTACATAAGTCCATGTGTTACTTCCCCCGTAATAGAAGAATTAAACACGACTGTATAATTATGGGGGATTTTAGCCATGGGCGTATACAGTGTAAATCTCTACAGAGTACTGGGAGTGAGAACCAAACGTTTTTACATTTAGTACAATATAGTTTCCTTACTCAGCATGTGTTAGAACCAGCCATGTGTAAGAATGTGTTGGACATAGTTTTGAACTCACAGAAGGATTTTGTTGATAATGTCAAGATATGTGAGCCACTGGGGTGTAGTGATCACAACGAGATATATTTTAACATCAAAGTTAAAGGAGAACGGAATCGAAAAATACGGTACAGGAAGACATTTCACAAAGGAAGACATAAGGATATGAGACAATATTTAGCAAAATAGACTGGAATAACACACTGGAGAATAAGACAGCAACCAAATGCTGGAATATCTTAAAGAGTGAAATAGACTGCATTGTCGAAACATTTGTCCCCTTGAAAAAAACAGGGGAAACGGTCAAAAAAGAAACACTTATCGAAAGGAGCCTTTAGAAATATCATGTACAAGCAAATAATGTGGAAGATATACCGCGTTTTTCTGTGGTTCACAGTAGGTTGTGAACTTTATCAGGATATGCTCCCAATTTGTATCTTTATCGTCCACGGTGTTTGCCAAGATAAAGTTTGTAAATATGTCCTGTGCTTCGGGGTTTGCACAATGCAGTAGGATAGCTACCTGTGTTTTTCGGTGGTTTCGTTGCAAGTACCGCTGCTTCGAAATAAATTCGAAATTGCTGCTCCCACGACGCTATATTTCAGCAGTATTGCTAGTATTAAACGACACCGTGGCTGGCGGTTTGAACTCTGCTGTGGATTCGTAGCGACTTGGTGACACCATGTGATGTTGCGTAATATATGAACAGCTCGTGTGTCGATAAATGTAGAACAAAGAGGGACTGATTTATTTTAGAAAATGACAAAGTAACAACTGTGTATGTTATTGTAATCCGGCAGGTGGCAGCAGTACATACAGTACATAACAACAGTACATAAGTCCATCTGTTACATTTACTGGACAATGTAGCGTCGTCTATCGAGTGGAATACAAAGTAATGCACATTGATGTATGTATTTGTAATAGTGAATATCAGAACCCGCGGCTATCATGTCCCCTAAAAAGGATCCGAGCGTGCATAGTAGAAATCGTATAACCATTAATGGCCCTGAATCCACTGTCCCAGTTGGTCAGTTCCTTTGATGTGATAATAAAGACAGTTTCGTATATGTGTTTATATATTTCTTTGACATATGGTCATCTTTCTGGTGTGTTATGAGTAAGCCAATTGTGATAGTTATGATTGTTTACTAGCGAAGTTTTGAAGAAACAAATGATAATCCTGCTAAAACGACTAATATTGAAACTTTGGCTGGCATCAGTCAAAGTTGATCACTGAGTCAATTTGCTGGAAACTTCAGCAAACAAAACCGGCTTTCTAGGGTTACGATCACCAACGACAAATTAATATCTCGTCGACACAATGAACATTATTGGAACGTCTACCGACAAACTACACGACGTCGAGCTGTCGTTATACAATTCTGGTGCACGCTTTACGTGGTATGACACGTACATTTTTATTTGACTTTACTATTCATCGAGAATAACGTAAAGTACTTACGCCAGCCCGAACAGTTATACGCTTCGATAACACCTGTCGATGACTCGACCATCATTCCTCGGTACCACCGTCCCACGTCTCTTCCACAAGACTTTTCTACTGCCGCCTGAGTACATTCGATGTAGTCTGACATGTATCTTGAACAAAGGACATATTTTCCATCTGATCCACTCCGGAAAATGGTTAGGAAGGACACCGACGCACCAAATAACACTTTCA
>OZ024865.1:49158254-49170754 GCA_964017155.1 Oasisia sp. SBJ-2009 | reverse complement strand
GTTGACAGTCAATGGCAATGGCCAATGGCAATGGCAATGCCAATGGAATGTCAAGATTTACATTTGTAGTGACTAAGGAATTTCTTAGCGCCATTTTTCGTAAAAAGGCGTCGAAACTGCCGTAAGTTACGAATTTTCGTAAATGCTATTGTCGAAACAGTTACGATAAGAATGTTCGTAAACATGGCGTATTTTTCACCGTAACTTACGAAATCCAGATCGTAAGTGTTGTGTTAGCGTCGGGGTACCTATGATCGACCGTTTTTGCGTAGTTTTCCGCGTTTTATTCGCCTTTGATGTAAAGTTACGCAATTTAAATTATTCTCTATTCAAAGCATATTCATTGACGATTTCTACAAACACAAAAAAAATAGTTTTATACAATTTTGTGACAACATACCGGCAGTGATTACCTTCTCACCCAATATAGGTCACATGGGGGTCCCTAAAGATCGACCGTTCGCGTTCAGCACATAAACTTGAGTAAAGATGCGCCCATGACATAAGTTGGCGTGCTTGTTTACACATACTATACAATTACGTACTTTATTATGTGTACACAAACACGCCAACTGATGTCATGGCCATGGGCGCATCTTTACTCAAGTTTATGTGCTGAACGCGAACGGTCGATCATTAGGGACCCCCCCTGTGACCTATTGGGTGAGAAGGTAATCACTGCCGGTATGTTGTCACCAAATTGTATCAAACTATTTTTTACAAAGAAGTACGTAATTGTATATTATACAATTACGTACGTTAGTACAGCAACAGTCAACACCAAATCACAACATTTATTGCATTTATGAAACGGTCGATCATTAGGCCTAGGGACCCTGAGAATGAAAGGTACCCACACGCTAGTTCATTCAGACATAAATTTCCTAGTTAGTATTGTATTACAACATCGCCAACATTATATTTAATAAAATTAGTGTATGCTTCATTGACACTTATGCCATGGGTGTGTGTGTCTATTTTAGTGGCCGTTGTAATTGCATAAATACGGTCTTTGAAAGCAGATTCCCCATAGATCCGTTGCGTCAATGACAATGCAAAAAGCCACACTACAAATATCAATAAAAGGGACCAGCCATTAAGCGGGACTGATTAGTAATTCGCCGCATTATTTGCAGACAGCGCGCTCGATAGAGATATTATTTATGTAGGCAGGTTTAGCTACGCATGACCTTTTCCGTTTATGATACCTCTGTAATGCACCCGCGAATGCAATGGCATGGACATCTACATAATTTATCCTCCAACATATAATGACATAATTTTTTATAAAAGAAATTCAAACGTCCTGGATATATGATTAACAGATAACTATTACACGATATGAACATTTTTGTATGTTAAAAGATAAGCTTTCCCATCTGACATATTGGGGTTTTTATTTAGCAAGAATGTCTAAAATATAAATGGTATTTGACAGTACTACTAGCACATAAAGAGTGCAAGTATTTATTGATTACAAATTTTATTAAAACATAATTTGTCAAACAATGACAGTACTGTAGTTATGCAAATATTCCTACTTTTGTGTCAACAAAATTAGCATGCTGTATGATGTGGTGATGATGTGGTGCAATTATTCATTTGAAGGTCCCTTACAAAAAAACCAATGGTATACCACTGATTACATCCTCGTTCCAGACACTGGCATATGATCTACTTCATCATCACCGGAAGAAATCGTGAGTGATAACATGCCTTTCGGTAGTCTTGAGGTGAAGGACTTTGGCAATGAATATGGTATAAAGAAGACAACATCAAGCCCGATGTATGCACAGTTCAACGGGCAAGCTGAGAGGTTTGTGCAAAGCCTCAAGGGATTGTTAAAGAAAGTGGACGAGGAAGGTAGTGATCCCTACCTCGCACTACTCGATACAGAAACTCACAACTTTCTGGTCTCCAGTATACTCCGCGACAAATACTGATGAGCGGACTTCTTCGATACAAACTGTCTACGAAGCAGAGTTTGCTGCAACTAAAGGTGGTACAAGCGCATGACGATCTCACACGTCGACAGCAGCGACAGAAGCTGTACTATGACAAACGTGCATCGCCTTTGCAGAAGCTGATGTGCTGAATATGAACAATCTAAAGACAAAAAAGTATCTGTTCTTATCGCGGCAGTCGTCGGAAGCACTCACGTTAACCCTGGCTTGTATCTGGTCCAGAGTCAGCACGGACAACTCGGACGTAACAGAAGGCACCTCAGCAGAACGAACAAGCTACCTCCCTTATTCTGGCCGCAGTAGAATCGGCCTCAGTGGACCATCCGCTCACTGCCCCCTCTGTTGATGCTCCACAACTGAGCGAAGTGCCAGTGGCTCCACTAGAACCGGCTGATACACAAGAGACGCTGGTGACACACGACCGTGTTACCAGGAGTGGTCGGGTCATAAAGACTCCAGCCAGATACCGATGAACTACCTTAAAGGAACATGCAACCATAGTATTGAAAATGCGTTAAAATCCCCCCAATTCCCCAATTTTTTTTTTTGGAAGAATGTTATACATCATAACATTAATCTTGAAACGTGCATTTTCACTGACCATGGGCGCTGCCATTGTTGCCCATTTCACGGGGAACTCACGAAGATTAACGCGAGAGAATGCGTGAGTGTGACGTAGGCGGTCCACCACCTCAGCGATATAGGCGTAGCGTAATATGTAAACAGTAGCATAGCGACATGAATCGAGTTGTTTTATGAGTCTTGTGATAATGAAATGCTTGAATATCAAGCATGCGGATGTCAAAAGAAGGCAGGAGAAGAGTCCGTGAAAGGAAAGAGATTTGTCCAAATGCCAATAAATTATCTACGAAGCCTGCCGTCGAAGGGCGAGTTGGCGATCAAATGGCTCCACAATATAGGTACGAGTCATACACTGGAAACATTCAATTTCAGCCGGAAAATGGTTTGCCAGGACCATGTCACCGTTGATATGGAACACAGGTTGCCGGGATTGGGTGAAAGACGACTGTTGAACGAAGCTACTGTCCCCACTGAATTTGTGCACAGAACGAAAAGTTCGGGGCCGAAGCGAAGGGTCGGTGTTGCACGCGAAGAAGGGTCTCGCTAAAGGGACGAACTTAATGTATGCAAATACTATATATGGGGTACTAGAATATCATTCAATGCATTTCCTTTATTATAATAAAAATCAATGATTAGTAAAATATTCATTGCGCGACGGTCGACTGGAATAATTAGTTGGATAAACGATTTATTTACATATGAAAGTGGGCGATAATAAAAGTTATTAAGCTCCGTCGAACCAACCAAGTCCAAAATGGATTGCGCGATTTCCTTTATTGCAGTCTCTACTTGAGCATCATTATTCTTTATCCTATTCTTTATGAATGTTTATATTATAAGGGACGGCGTTTTTTTATAGCTGACGCTCTGTAACTAATTAAATGGATGAATATATCTCAGACTCAGTGGGTACGTGAAGAATTCGTTTTGTTTTGCCCACCCGAGGCGCTAGCGGTGGTGGATCTGTGACGTCACACGACCATAGCCGAAATGTCCAAAATGTCAGCCTCCAGGGAGGTTCACTAATTATCCTTAAAAGTTAACAAATCATTTCAGAAAAAAATAACAAAATATGGGATATGATTCAATGAACATTGTTTAATGGTTTAAGCAATTTTTACTTTTTGGGTTGCATGTTCCTTTAAGTAACGCTTCTCTGTACCCGTATGTTTAATTCTTCTAATACGGGGGTTGTAACAGATGGACTTATGTACTATGGTGCTGCCATCTGCTGGACTACAATAACATACACAGTTGTTACTTTAGCCATTTTCTAAAATAAACCAGCTCATGTCTGTTCTACATTTATCGATACACGTGTTGTTCACATACGTAATGATGTTCTTTATTTACTTCCCGACAGCTGTCGATGGCGACCCGATTAACTGGACGATGAAATCGGGTGAGTTATGCTATTTTTTTGGCCAAACACTTCACACATTGTGTCACGTTTGGGCCGCGCTGTTGTGCCCCGTTTCTGATCGCCACGTTCTGAAAACAATATGCAAATTTCGGCGGCGTGCCACGTTGTCGCCACTTTCTAGCCACACTGTCGCCACGTTCAAGCCAGGCTATCGCCTCGTTACCGCCACGCTAAAGCAACGTTGTCGTCACGTTGTGCCTCGTTGTCCCTAGTTATGCTTCGCAGCTGCCGCGTATCACAGCGTACCACGTATCATACACGTAGTAGAAACGTAGCACAATTTAGCACACACGTTCTGTTCACGTTCTGTTACGTTTTTGCTAAGTTGTACCCACGTTGCATCACGTTGTTTCGTCGTTATAGTACGTTGTACCACGTTATTGCAGCATTGTAATACGTTGTACCACGTTGTTGCCACGTTGTAGTACGTTGTGGGGAAACGCAACTGAATTTTGAACAAGTTTAAAATTGAAATTCCCAGTTCACGTTGTGTCACGTTTTATCACGCATCAGCCACGTTGTTTCAGGTTTGCTCACGTTGAAACCACGTTCTGCCACGTTACGCAAAGTAGCTTAACGTGGCGGCCAAAACGTGACATTATGACTGGGGTATGAAGGGACCGTAACTGGCTTGTCAGATAATCCACGCTTGTCAAATATATTATCTATTCAATTTATCCATATAATAACTTGGGACATAACGGCAAGGTTTGTGGCAGACACCCACGCAAATATTAAGGCCTTCGCTAAATGTATAACAACTTTTTGGTGCGTTTAGGTATATTAAATGTGTTACTGTTATGAAATGTTCATTAGATGAATTAGATCTTACAGAGCCACGCGTCGCGTCGCGTCGCGTCGCGTCGCGTCGCGTCGCGTCGCGTCGCGTCGCGTCGCGTCGCGTCGCGTCGCGTCGCGTCGCGTCGCGTCGCGTCGCGTCGCGTCGCGTCGCGTCGCGTCGCGTCGCGTCGCGTCGCGTCGCGTCGCGTCGCGTCGCGTCGCGTCGCGTCGCGTCGCGTCGCGTCGCGTCGCGTCGCGTCGCGTCGCGTCGCGTCGCGTCGCGTCGCGTCGCGTCGCGTCGCGTCGCGTCGCGTCGCGTCGCGTCGCGTCGCGTCGCGTCGCGTCGCGTCGCGTCGCGTCGCGTCGCGTCGCGTCGCGTCGCGTCGCGTCGCGTCGCGTCGCGTCGCGTCGCGTCGCGTCGCGTCGCGTCGCGTCGCGTCGCGTCGCGTCGCGTCGCGTCGCGTCGCGTGGCATTTGTATAACACAATTCAACAATGCCATATCCTACATTTGAACCTTGACACATTGGACATCTCTGGTATATGTTATCCACAAAAATGGGCCTATGTCCTTAGCTACTCTAAAATCGGGATTGTGCAGCATTTAGATACAGCCATACACCTCGATTGGGGCCATTTGCTTAAGATAACTATTCGCCACCTTGATTAATCATCACACCCCTATCATAAAAGGGCATATTGTTTTATATTATTACTTTTGAGAGTCAAAAATGTGGTAATTAGCGTACATTTTAATACACAAAAGGGTCGTGTGACTAAAATAAACTGGAAATTTTGTCGGCTCTAAAATTCGTTTGCAGCAAGTCTGCTTCTAGGTTGTGGGAAGGCAGAATGACTTAATAAAAGAAGTATGACAAATAGGTCAATACAATTAACTGTACATCACACTTTAGCAGTAAATTATTGACGTCTATACGTGTGTGTGTGTGTGTGTGTGTGTGTGTGTGTGTGTGTGTGTGTGTGTGTGTTTGGTGTGTGTGTGTGTGTGTGTGTGTGTGTGTGGTGTGTGTGTGTGGTGTGTGTGTGGTGTGTGTGTGTTTCGTATGTGTGTGTATCGTGTGTGTGTTTGTATGTGTGTTTGTGTGTGTATGTATGTATATGTGTGTGTGTGCGTGCGTGCGGGCGTGCGTGCGTGCGTGCGTGCGTGCCTGCGTGCGTGCGTGTGTGGATGGTGGCGTGGCGTGGCGTGGCGTGGCGTGGCGTGGCGTGGCGTGGCGTGGCGTGGCGTGGCGTGGCGTGGCGTGGCGTGGCGTGGCGTGGCGTGGCGTGGCGTGGCGTGGCGTGGCGTGGCGTGGCGTGGCGTGGCGTGGCGTGGCGTGGCGTGGCGTGGCGTGGCGTGGCGTGGCGTGGCGTGGCGTGGCGTGGCGTGGCGTGGCGTGGCGTGGCGTGGCGTGGCGTGGCGTGGCGTGGCGTGGCGTGGCGTGGCGTGGCGTGGCGTGGCGTGGCGTGGCGTGGCGTGGCGTGGCGTGGCGTGGCGTGGCGTGGCGTGGCGTGGCGTGGCGTGGCGTGGCGTGGCGTGGCGTGGCGTGGCGTGGCGTGGCGTGGCGTGGCGTGGCGTGGCGTGGCGTGGCGTGGCGTGGCGTCGCGTCGCGTCGCGTGGCGTCGCGTCGCGTCGCGTCGCGTCGCGTCGCGTCGCGTCGCGTCGCGTCGCGTCGCGTCGCGTCGCGTCGCGTCGCGTCGCGTCGCGTCGCGTCGCGTCGCGTCGCGTCGCGTCGCGTCGCGTCGCGTCGCGTCGCGTCGCGTCGCGTGGCATTTGTATAACACAATTCAACAATGCCATATCCTACATTTGAACCTTGACACATGTATGTGACCTAATTGCTGAAAACTACACATGGCGTGCACTGTGTACCTAATCTATACAGTTAATTCACCTTATTATCCTATTTAACATCAGTCTTGCTCGTCTGCCGAGACCTCGCGTGATATTAGTGCGATCCGCTTACAGCAGTCGAGGAGCTTGACGTAGCGCCAAGAAATGGTCCTTATAAACCTGATGTATGATTCCAATGCAAGACGCTACAGATAATTATCGACAAAGACAATTCCATCGAAGCGTGCAACCACGTGATACCAGCATACTCACGGAGTGATTATATATGCGTTATTCCAGTCATCGTGTTTGTACTATGGATACGACTTCGTAACCCCTACTTGATTCGGTTACGTCCATTCGCCAGTCACTAAATCAAGGATATTGTGAATTTCTAAGTTCGACAACCCAACAACGAACCCACTGTAACTCGACTGTTGACCGTTCTCCTTCTGCTTGAATAAGGTCGCTTGACCACAGCGCGGATTCTCGACTACGAGAACCCGGGTTCGAATCCTATGCTGCGGTGTTAGCATCACCCGTCACCCCGTAGGCCAACACATCACCCGTCACGCTGTAGGCCAACACATCACCCGTCACGCTGTAGGCCAACACATCACCCGTCACATTGTAGGCCAACACATCACCCGTCACATTGTAGGCCAACACATCTTCCGTCACACTGTAGGCCAACACATCTTCCGTCACCCCGTAGGCCAACACATCTTCCGTCACCCCGTAGGCCAACACATCAACCGTCACGCTGTATGCCAACACATCATCAGTCACGTTGTAGGCCAACACATCACCCGTCACGTTGTAGGCCAACACATCATCCGTCATGCTGTAGGCCAACACATCTTCCGTCACACTGTATGCCAAAACATCACCCGTCACGCTGTAGGCCAAAACATCACCCGTCACGCTGTAGGCCAACACATCACCCGTCACGCTGTAGGCCAACACATATCCCGTCACGCTGTAGGCTAACACATCACCAATCATGCTGTAGGCCAACACATCACCCGTCACGCTGTAGGCCAACACATCACCAATCATGCTGTAAGCCAACACATCACCCGTCACGCTGTAGGCCATCAAATCACCCGTCACGCTGTAGGCCAACGCATCTCCCGTCACGCTGTAGACCAACACATCACCCGTCACGCTGTAGGCCAACGCATCTCCCGTCACGCTGTGGGCCAACACATCACCAATCATGCTGTAGGCCAACACATCACCCGTCACGCTGTAGGCCAACACATCACCAATCATGCTGTAGGCCAACACATCACCCGTCACGCTGTAGGCCATCAAGTCACCCGTCACGCTGTAGGCCAACGCATCTACCGTCACGCTGTGGGCCAACACATCACCAATCAAGCTGTAGGCCAACACATCACCCGTCACGCTGTAGGCCAACACATCACCAATCATGCTGTAGGCCAACACATCACCCGTCACGCTGTAGGCCATCAAATCACCCGTCACGCTGTAGGCCAACGCATCTCCCGTCACGCTGTAGACCAACACATCACCCGTCACGCTGTAGGCCAACGCATCTCCCGTCACGCTGTAGACCAACACATCACCCGACACGCTGTAGGCCAACACATCACCCGACACGCTGTAGACCAACACATCACCCGACACGCTGTAGGCCAACGCATCTCCCGTCGTCACGCTGTAGGCCAACACATCACCCGTCACACTGTAGGCCAACGCATCACCCGTCACACTGTAGGCCAACACATCACGCGTCACGCTGAAGGCCAACACATCACCCGTCACGCTGTAGGCCAACACATCACCCGTCACATTGTAGGCCAACACATCACCCGTCACATTGTAGGCCAACACATCTTCCGTCACACTGTAGGCCAACACATCTTCCGTCACCCCGTAGGCCAACTCATCTTCCGTCACCCCGTAGGCCAACACATCAACCGTCACGCTGTAGGCCAACACATCATCAGTCACGTTGTAGGCCAACACATCACCCGTCACGTTGTAGGCCAACACATCATCCGTCATGATGTAGGCCAACACATCTTCCGTCACACTGTATGCCAAAACATCACCCGTCACGCTGTAGGCCAACACATCACCCGTCACGCTGTTGGCCAACATATCACCCGTCACGCTGTAGGCCAACACATATCCCGTCACGCTGTAGGCTAACACGTCACCTATCATGCTGTAGGCCAACACATCACCCGTCACGCTGTAGGCCAACACATCACCAATCATGCTGTAGGCCAACACATCACCCGTCACGCTGTAGGCCATCAAATCACCCGTCACGCTGTAGGCCAACGCATCTCCCGTCACGCTGTAGACCAACACATCACCCGTCACGCTGTAGGCCAACGCATCTCCCGTCACGCTGTGGGCCAACACATCACCAATCATGCTGTAGGCCAACACATCACCCGTCACGCTGTAGGCCAACACATCACCAATCATGCTGTAGGCCAACACATCACCCGTCACGCTGTAGGCCATCAAGTCACCCGTCACGCTGTAGGCCAACGCATCTACCGTCACGCTGTGGGCCAACACATCACCAATCATGCTGTAGGCCAACACATCACCCGTCACGCTGTAGGCCAACACATCACCAATCATGCTGTAGGCCAACACATCACCCGTCACGCTGTAGGCCATCAAATCACCCGTCACGCTGTAGGCCAACGCATCTCCCGTCACGCTGTAGACCAACACATCACCCGTCACGCTGTAGGCCAACGCATCTCCCGTCACGCTGTAGACCAACACATCACCCGACACGCTGTAGGCCAACACATCACCCGACACGCTGTAGACCAACACATCACCCGACACTCTGTAGGCCAACGCATCTCCCGTCGTCACGCTGTAGGCCAACACATCACCAGTCACACTGTAGGCCAACGCATCACCCGTCACACTGTAGGCCAACACATCACCCGTCACACTGTAGGCCAACGCATCACCCGTCACACTGTAGGCCAATACATCACCCGTCACACTGTAGGCCAACACATCACCCGTCACACTGTAGGCCAACGCATCACCCGTCACACTGAAGGCCAACACATCACCCGTCACACTGTAGGCCAACACATCACCCGTCACACTGTAGGCCAACACATCACCCGTCACACTGTAGGCCAACACATCACTCGTCACACTGTAGGCCAACGCATCACCCGTTACTCCGTAGACCTACACTTCACCCGTCACGCTGCCCTGTCCATTGCACAAACATGCTTTAGTGCCTGATCCACCCGATATGGGGAGCCACTATATTTGCCTATTGTCCAAGCGATGTGTGGTACCGCGGGATCGAAATATTGTCCTCCCGAAAATTTCCACCAGAGTTTCGCACCACAACGGGAACAGAACACCAAGTATTATTATCAAGTGGCGGCCAGCTTTTGTTTCAGCAGGCAATGCTTACAATGTACCTCACTAGTGCAACCACGACTTCTGACAGAGTGCCTACCGTGTTTGTTGCGTTTTTATATAAACAATAGATTGTCGTTAGCAGGACAACTTGTACAGACACGAACATTAGATCAGCGATATAAGTCTGGGAGCCAAATGCCATTTTTTCCCTTAACCTTGCATTGTTGTATTAAGTTTTTTTTTACTGTTGATTTTGGTAGCCAAGGGTCTCTATTTTCAGAAACTGCTTGATGACATGTTGTCATCCTTGAGCAATTTGAGAAATCCAAGATGGCGTCCAAGATGGCCACCATTACCTATAAATGACCATAACTCCCTACCTATTCACCCTAGGAAGGTGATTTTTGTCTCTTTACCTAGGTTTTAGGGGTCAAGCTATTCATTAGAACTGAGTATTGTGTTAATATCGTATTACATAATGGTAATTTCCAAGATGGCTGCCAAGATGGCCGCCGTAACACTAGAAGTGGCATATCTCCTTAACTATTTACTCCAAATTAGTCGTGAAGGTGTTTATCACTGGGTATTTTGGAGATACATCTATCTGTATCAGATCAAAGTTCATATACTGATGATGTCATCTAGAAATCCAAAATGGCGTCCAAGATGGCCGCCATTACCTATAAATGACCATAACTCCCTACGTATTCACCCTAGGAAGGTGATTTTTGTCTCTATACTTAGGTTTTAGGGGTCAAGCTATCCATTAGAACTAAGTATTATGTTAATATCGTATTACGTAATGGTAATTTCCAAGATGCCTGCCAAGATGGCTGCCGTAACACAAAAAAACTGGCATATCTCCTTAACTATTTACTCCAAATTAGTCGTGAAGGTGTCTATCACTGGCTATTTTGGAGACACATCTATCTGTATCAAATCAAAGTTCATATACTGATGATGTCATCTAGAAATTCAAGATGGCTGCCAGTTTACAAGCACTAATATATATTCTATACTATTCAATCTTGGGGAAAATATGAAAAGGGAGAGAACGTCAGAAAATTATGAATGGTAGCCGAAGAGGCATTTCGCGGAATCATTCAGCTTTAACCACTACATTGCAGTGACGACCTCATGCAAATTCTCGAAACCGAAGCCAGCAAGAGTCAAACTACCAAACTTTAGGTCGATGTCTTGATAAAACCTGTCCTGCTCACCATGATGTTCGTACGGGCTGAGTGCGAAGGTGACTGGTCACTTCATCTGGCATCCTACAAGCAAATGCTACCATACTTCTTTGCTGCGGGGCATGTGACCTATGCGAGATATGGGTTGTGCTACCTTCGTGAGATGGAACGGCTACCACAAGAGGTGTTGTCACACTTCACGAAGGGTGAGCATGTCATGCACCATTCTGCTGGCTTATGGAATGGCATCTGGAGCGATATGATGAGTGATACGTCCTACATGCGGTATGGGCATGCTCCTGGGGGGATAGTTGGCATCACGCTTAAGCCAGAAACGCTGAAGGTATGGGCCCTTAGTCTGCATGCATGCATGATGATACTGGAGGATATGAAAGGATGAGGATTGCGAAATCGAAATCTACCTTGAAAAAAATTCTCCAAGTTGAGGTGTCTGATAGAGTTGGTGGTGGTGCAAATGTTAGTGTACTCGGTGGCTCAGCAATACTCTGGGTAGTTCCTTGGCCTGCTGATGGGTCTGTCAAGGACTATATAGCGAACTTCAAATATGCCATAGAAAAAAGGTTACGGGTCGAGGACGTGTATCTGATATTTGACAGATAATATGATTACAGCACAAAGCGTGTTAACAGAGGATCTAGCAACTGGTGTCAGTAGGGTTCATCATTTGCAAGTCAACAGTAAACTTCCAGCGCAGAAGATTCTACTAACCTCTTCCAAAAAAAGAAGCAACTGATGCAACTGATAGTTGATCATCTAGTCCAGGTTAAAAGTTTCACGAGGACAACACACGACATCACAAGTTAGTGGTGACATGAGCAGATCCGGTGCCAATCGAAATCAGTGAAGGTGGAGTTGTCGTCTCACGGGCAGATCTGGCAACTTCACACGAAGAAGCAGATAACATCATTGTCCAACAGGTCTTGAGTTGTGCCGCGGAAAATGCAGAAAGCAAAATCATTTTTGTTGCCGATGACACTGACGTCTTTGTGCTGTTGCTGCATTATAATCACATGGCAAATATAAAGAATGTTGTATTGATGGAGTCCCCCATCAAAGGAAGGACGGTGGTTGATATAGGCAAAACTGTGCAGAAGCATTCTGAGATAGTCGAAAGAATACTCCCGGTACATGCACTTTCTGGCTGTGACACCGTTGCCTCCTATTTTGGAATTGGAGAGGCCACTGAACTCAAAACACTCCGATTGGGACACTCACTTAACTTGTTGGGTGCACCAGGGCATTCTATGGAATATGTTATTCAACAGGCTACCTCCTTCATTTCCGCGTGCTATGGACAACCAAACTGTAGTACAA
>OZ024865.1:49150754-49153254 GCA_964017155.1 Oasisia sp. SBJ-2009 | reverse complement strand
TATATATATATATATATATGCATATATATATATATATATATATATATATATTTTATATATATATATATATATACATATTATATATAATTATATAACGGATGTAATGTCTTACCTATACCCTCATAGAGCCACATTACATGCATTACAAATAGAAACAATATCACGTCTCTCCACCTCAGGTTGAGCAGCACCTCGATAATATCTAAAACAAAAAGTACAACTGTAAATACTTTAAGTTGACGTTACTTGAAGCATTTGGTTATTGTTCCCAACATTCCCTTAATGCTCCCAAACACATAAAATCGCCCACCATTCATGATTCCAATGGTCCGTAAAGGCTTGAGAGCCAAACAAAAACGCCCGATCTTGTGGACTTCCCAAACGCCCGTGCCGACTTTCTACTGGAAAGCTGGGCCGACTTCGGTTGAGCTACGCGAGTAACTCGCGTAACCCAAGTCCCAATCGAACTACAGAGATCACTCGAGCACGTGACCATTTTTGACCTAGACTAGCGAGGTGAATCTTCAAAGCTGCTACTCGAGGCGATCGCGAGTTTTACAGGATTCACACTAGTAACTGACGTCATTAGCAGTGCCAGCCAATAGGGAACGTAGGCCCCTACTGCATAAGAAGTTAATTAAATATTACATGACACAATCATTTAAATATGGATTAAAGTCACCACATTCTATGAATTATAATTTAAGACCAAGACTATGAACGTCACAATGTACACACTAAACAACTGATTACTTTATTTTAGTTATTTTCATTAGGGGTTTATGTCCGTGATCACGATCGTCGGTGTTCAGTTGATTACGCGCGTAGTACTGCGCGCGCAGTGAAAATTATCATAAACCGGATACCACGTTGGGGATACGCGAGTAACTCGAGTAGCTCAATCGAAGTCGGCCCTGAAGTCGGCTGCAAAGGTCACGAGCGCAAAGGAGGTACTCCCCACTTCCGGTCTGCGAGCCACTGCGATGGAGTTACTGAACATCGAAAAGATTCTTACGGTGAATAAATCTGTTTAATTCAATAATAGCGAGAATGTTATTAAACGATGACTGTTCCTAGTTTGGTAAACGTTGTGGGTATCTCCAGTGCAGTTCCAAAGGGTTTATTTAGTTCTATTTTCGTCCTACATGACTTATGATATGCACCGAGGTGCCGGCGTAATGGCGTAAACAATACCGAAGCGAAGGCAACGTTTTTTTTCTTGGACAAGTTTTAGCCAGTCTTGCCATGCGTGTAAGTCCATAAATTTGAACTGTACGTAATGTTTAAATACTCATAATAATTTGTTAATCTCAAGCCAGTTTCTGAAGAAGTAGTGTAGTGCACTATGTTGTAATAACTCGTTCAGCCGCTCGTCAACACACAGGGAAACTAGTATTTCACTGGTGACTGGTGTGAACATGAATCGTGCTTTGTAATTGTAATAACATTTTAACTGAATGTATATGTGGTAAATGAATGTATATGTCATAAATGTTATGCAGCATGATGACATAACCTGCTCGGGTGTGACAGTGTCTAGGCAAAAAGTGCCTTTATCAGAGATGAGTTATTACATAATAAATATAAGTCCGTGATCAAACGAACCAGGTCTCCTAATTTAATGTCACCAAACAATAAATATGGTCGTTTATTGTCTAATTTGGAATACACACATGTATCGTTTTCGATAGATATATGCAAAATACCACATTGAACAACATACTTGCAATCAATCACAAATCCCAATTTATTTTCTTTGTTGTGCTTTTATATTTTATATTACTCTTTTTCAAGGAGCCTGATGGGGTAGCTTAATTGCAAGGCTTACGGCGTACGCACACTGGGGAAATTGGTTTTTAGTATGTATTTCCACGTCGATTTTGTGTTTGACGTAGTGCTCTTTGACAACTTGTTTAATTGACGCACGCACGCACGCACGCACGCACGCACGCACACACACACACACACACACACACACACACACATATAATATCATAATACAGTTACATGGCTGCATTACGTATTCTCTCTCTCTCTCTCTTGCTCTCTCTCTCTCTTTCTTTCCCTCTGTGTTTCTGATTGTCTGACTGTCTGTCTCTATTTGTCTGCTTCTGTCTGTCTGTCTGTCTGTCTGTCTTGTCTGTCTGTCTGTCTGTCTGTCTGTCTGTCTGTCTGTCTGTCTGTCTGTCTGTCTGTCTGTCTGTCAGCCTGTCAGCCTGTCAGCCTGCCTGCCTGCCTGCCTGCCTGCCTGCCTGCCTGCCTGCCTGCCTGCCTGCCTGCCTGCCTGCCTGCCTGCCTGCCTGCCTGCCTGCCTGCCTGCCTGCCTGCCTGCCTGCCTGCCTGCCTGCCTGCCTGCCTGCCTGCCTGCCTGCCTGCCTGCCTGCCTGCCTGCCTGCGTGACTGCCTGCCTGCCTGCCTGCCTGCCTGCCTGCCTGCCTGCCTGCCTGCCTGCCTGCCTGCCTGCCTGCCTGCCTGCCTGCCTGCCTGCCTGCCTGCCTGC
>OZ024865.1:49143254-49148254 GCA_964017155.1 Oasisia sp. SBJ-2009 | reverse complement strand
TATATATATATATATATATATATATATATATATATATATATATATATATATATATGTGTGTGTGTGTGTGTGTGTGTGTACATATTATCTTTCTTCGAGATTCTATGTAATCGTCTAATAAATAGTTATAATGACAGCTTTGAAAAAAGCTATTGAAACATGTACTGTTCGGAATGCAACGTTTTGCCACTGTTCTGTGGTCAAGCGATCGCACTCTGTCAGAAGGAGGAAAGTCTACAGTCAACTTCCAGTGGGCTCGTTGTCAGGTTGGCGAACTTGGATGTTCGCAATCGCCTCGAATCTGTGACTGGTGAATGTATGTAACTGCTTCAGGTATGGTTACGAAGTCGTATCCACGGTATGGGCAATATTATATGATTAGAACGATGCATGTATAAGTCATTCCTTTGGTTATGGTGGTATCACGTGGTTGCACGCTTCGCTAGAATTGTCTTTGTCGGGAATTATCTTTAGCGTGTTCCATTGAGATCACACACTGGGCTTGAATAAATGATTTATTTGCTAACGTATCACCTTGTTTGGATTAGGCATTGGGCCGTGCACAAACACCTGAAGACGTCTTTTCACCGATGATCACCTATTTCCGAGACAGTTGACCTCCTTTTTAAGTAATCCGTAGAACGAACGTGTAGGTCCTTGCCAGCGATGACTCAAGTTGCATGGCTACGTGCTGTTGACTACATACAATACCACTTAGTACAATGATCCAGAATATGTAGGTCACCGTTGTTTAAGTCAGGCAGTGGACCGTGACGCAAACACATGAACGCGTCTTTTCACGGATGATCACCTATTTCCCAGATAGTTGACCTCCTTATTTAAGTAATCTGTGGAACTAGCGAATAATTAATTGATTTCTACTTAACTGCAGTACGTGGATCACATTAATACGGAGGATGGCATGGAAGGACGGGGTGGGAATGAGAGACTCTCTCGCGTGTACGTAAAATAACACATGTTGGTGTACATTTCAAGCTACGTTCTATGTAATATATGCCAGTTCTGTAATGCGACTATTCTTTCTGACTTAGCATGTTGTGTGTTCCCTTCAACTATGTGGCGGCTCATGAGCATGCCACAATAACACGTTTGGGATACTCCGCTCTAGCCACAATAACACGTTTGGGATACTCCGCTCTAGCCACAATAACACGTTTGGGATACTCCGCTCTAGCCACAATAACACGTTTGGGATACTCCGCTCTAGCCACAATAACACGTTTGGGGTATTCCGCTCTAGCCACAATAACACGTTTGGGATACTCCGCTCTAGCCACAATAACACGTTTGGGATATTCCGCTCTAGCCACAATAACACGTTTGGGATACTCCGCTCTAGCCACAATAACACGTTTGGGATACTCCGCTCTAGCCACAATAACACGTTTGGGATACTCCGCTCTAGCCACAATAACACGTTTGGGGTATTCCGCTCTAGCCACAATAACACGTTTGGGATACTCCGCTCTAGCCACAATAACACGTTTGGGATATTCCGCTCTAGCCACAATAACACGTTTGGGATACTCCGCTCTAGCCACAATAACACGTTTGGGATACTCCGCTCTAGCCACAATAACACGTTTGGGATACTCCGCTCTAGCCAACTGACACGAAGTTGTAAACTGAAAGGAAAACATTCCAGCAGTTAGGTTTTATTCAGACGTAATGTTGCGTCATCGTACATTTGTAAAACGAAATACATGTGCGTGCGTGCGTGCGTGCGTGCGTGCGTGCGTGCGTGTGTGACTGCCTGTGTGTGTGTGTGTGTGTGTGTGTGTGTGTGTGTGTGTGTGTGTGTGTGTGTGTGTGTGTGTGTGTGTGTGTGTGTGTGTGTGTGTGTGTGTGTGTGTGTGTGTGTGTGTGTGTGTGTGTTAGCAGATTACTTGTATTAGGCAGCCAACAAATTTGCAATAAGTAGGTTATGTGGGTTATTATTTGGAACCAGTGAACTGGGAAAATGCTTTCAACATTGATACTCTATACAAAGTTGGTTTGCGGATTCCACTTAACGAAACTCACTCTCATTCATACAGTTATAAGAGTAAACAAAACATTGTTTTGAACATCAATGCTCCATTGTTATTTCTGATGTCTCCTTTCAGACATTCGTCAGTTTGTGTTCTCATATTTGTTGTCCCACGATGGCTGAAATGTCTATTGTATTTACTTTTATTTTTCGGTCCATCTGGCTTGAGAAACTAGCGGCTCACAGGGAATTGGCACTATTCACCGCCATGAACCTTGAAAAATTCCCAGCATGCACCAGAATCTGAAAGGACTGTGGCGTTTTTCCAAGGAACGGATGACAGCCCAAACAGCGCCATTCCCCATGTTTGTGTTGCCAAGGCAACCGTCACGACGCACAGCAATGGAGGCACACATCCCGCCTTAACCTATACAACACACTACCTAGCATTAGTTCGTGCGATCTGCTCACTTCTCTAGCCAGAACAACGTCAAGAACAATTTACTGAGGGAATATATAAACATAATAATCATGACACGTTACAGTGACAACGGCATCATTGCTGTAGTTTCAGGGAAGAATACAATATTATGATATTGATATTTCGACGTTCTACACATTCTGGTGCAAATGTTCCATCTACAACTATTTTACATATATACTGACATTGATCTCGGATTAAATCAGAGGAAAGTTGATAGCTAATTATCTTTAGTAGGATATTTCAGGTAAATAAATGACCAATATGACAGTTCAGATAGCTGGAGATAGAGGGGGGAGCGAGACAAATAGACACACACACACTCTCTCTTTCTCTCTCTCTCCCTCTCTCTCTCTCTCTCTCTCTCTCTCACACACACACACACACACACACACATACATACACACACATAGACACACGCACGCACCTACACACACGCACACACAGCCACATACACAGACACTCACATACACACATAGACTGGCAGGCATACATACCGACACGCACGCACGCACGCACGCACGCACGCACGCACGCACGCACGCACGCACACTCACTCACTCACTCACTCACTCTCTCACGCACACACACACACACACACATACACACACACACACACACACACACACACACACACACACACATATAGAAAGAGAGAGAGACGGACACGGACACGGACACGGACACGGACACGGACACGGACACGGACACGGACACGGACACGGACACGGACACGGACACGGACACGGACACGGACACGGACACGGACACGGACACGGACACGGACACGGACACGGACACGGAGACAGAGACAGAGACAGAGACAAAGCCAGCCAGACAGAAACAGATATACATTAACTGAAAACTAGAAAGGAAGCCTAAACGCGAGGTCCAGTGCCGAGACCAGCCAACGCCGTACATAGAAGAGGTAGAAGCAGCCAGTGCAAGACGACTGTACCATGTCGACGACCCGCAGTCGGCCCGTGGCGAAGGCGATGGCGTTGGGTGGAGACGACACCGGGAACATGAAGGAGAAAGACGTTGTCACCGCCACTGGCAGCATCAGGTAGAGGGGATTCTTGCCCAGGTCTATCGCCTGTTGGTGCCCACAAACACTCGCATCAAGCAGTCAGATATACAGTTTGTCGTGTTTACCGTTTTTATATTAGGTCATGCGTTTTATTTTAGATAATTAAATGTTTGTGCAATATAATAGTGTTTAGTTATTGTTTTGTTTTGTCACGTTCACTTAACGCTAAACAGTACATGATATAACCGTACCAGACAATGAAGCTAAATATAAATATATTAAATCATATGATACTACGAACGCTTAACTAGCCTGATAATGTTTAGCATGACATGTGATGTGTGTCAGACATAATATTAATGCCACCAATTCATCGTAACTACATCCAGGACAGTCTGTGCACAATATGTCTAAGGAACATAATGTTTATCAATATCAACAATACGCTCAGAAATACTTCTTCATGACTCGGGGGCAGGCAGCAGGCATACTACACAGCCGAGCGGGAAAACGTATAACATCACTGTAACACATTCCCTGCCACACGTTTGTGGTTAAACAACGCAAGACCTAATTTTACTCAGATAAACATGCTATTTTGTATGTTCCATTTCGGCAAATGCTGCAGAAACAGTGCGCCATTTCAGCATATGATATGCCATTTGCGCAAAGACACACACTATGTCAATTCCTGTTATGGTCGAAGTGTGCCATATGCCTTGAGGTTGTGTAACAAGTTACCAATCCCGAGGGCAAAAACTAATCGCTACAAAAATTCCTTAATGCCGTGGTGTTTAGAGCATTTCCAGATCGGGTAGTAATGGACATGTATTTTAATTTGATTTAATTAATTAATGTATTTATTTATTTTATAACATAATTTGTGTAAAGTATATTTTAATGTACATTGTATATGTCTTAAATTTAATACGTAGGTTTCTAAGTATGATTACAATTTTAACAAGATTTACATTGATATGATACTGTATGGAATTGTTGATTTTAGTATGAATGTACATGTACAATCCAACTGCAAAATTGCCACATAATAAATTTGTCTTATCTTATCATTACCATGCAGCCGACGATGGGCATGAGTATGGTTGTGACGGCGGTGTTAGACGCGAGCTCCGTGAAGGCGGCCGTCAGGAGGCTGAGTACCATCACCATCGCAATGTCCGGCAGAGAGGAGATGACGAGCCGCTTGCCGATCCACAGCGACAGTCCCGACACCTGGCGAATGAAACAAGTATTAATTATTGTATTAAGTATTTAAATTGTAATGTACTTTACACTTTATTCCATACACTTATTATACTAATTTATATTATCTTATTTATTTACCAATTTTAGTAAATATTATTAATGTTATCACACTGTGTCTTATCAAAGAACCTTATAAGAAATATTACTAGCTTATTTATTAATTATTTTAGAGCACTTAAGCGTCACATTATAAACGGAAATTTTGGACAATAAAGTCTTTTTAATCTTTGAGT
>OZ024865.1:49133254-49138254 GCA_964017155.1 Oasisia sp. SBJ-2009 | reverse complement strand
TACCCTCCGTATTAAGAGTGATGTCATCGGCTTCCCCCGATTGTCTCGGCATTTCTCGCGTGGTTCTCGCGACCGGACTGGTCGGCTTCTTGCGTTGTATTCGAGTCAGCTGGTCAGTGCTGCAGAGGAGCACACGAGATTGACAACAAACGGTACTTCTGCGAAACGAACATTGTCCGAGACGGTAGCGGATTATCAAATCAACCGGCCTTTCGACTACTCAAACTATTCCGCCAACTGTTATTTCATGCAACTGTTGATTTTAGAACATTTCAAGTTGCCCTCTGTCTTACCTCAGTGGGTGTTTGTTATCCCTGCACCGAACATCAGTGGGTCCATATTGTCCTGTGACTGGATCCGTGATGCCCTCGTGTCCTACCTTAACGGGTCCATGATGCCCTCGTGCCCTATATGAGTGGACCCGTGATGCCCTCGTGTCTTACCTGAACGGGTCCATGATGCCCTCGTGCCCTATATGAGTGGACCCGTGATGCCCTCGTGTCCTACCTGAACGGGTCCATGATGCCCTCGTGCCCTATATGAGTGGACCCGTGATGCCCTCGTGTCCTACCTGAACGGGTCCATGATGCTTTCGTGCCCTATATGAGTGGATCCGTGATGCCCTCGTACCCTACCTGAACGGGTACAGGATGACCTCGTGCCCTATATGAGTGGATCCGTGATGCCCTCGTGCCCTACCTAAACGGGAACATGATGCCCTCGTGTCCTATATGAGTGGATCCATGATGCCCTCGTGCCCTACCTGAATGGGTGGGTCCATGATGCCCTCGTGCCCTACCTGAACGGGTACGTGATGCCCTCGTACCCTACCTGAGTGGATCCATGATGCCCTGTGTCTTACCTGAGCGGGTCCATGATGACGCCTCCGTTGTGTTCCGACCACGTGTACATCATCACCGTCTCCGCCTCCACGACAGGTTCTGGCCAAATGTTGCGTTATTTGTCACGCAAATAGGATAGTTTGGATGAGATAAGTACATGACTTGTTCGCGTGCACAGTATGAATTACCACCTTTTCGTGCGTTCGATAGTGCGTTTGTGCGTGCTTGCGTACTTTTGTGAATGCATGCGTGCGTGTGAGTACTGTGTAGTGTGCTGGTATATCTATACCACTTGTCATAATAAGATAATTTAATGATTGGTTTTACAATTGTGTATGATGTTCATTGCGACAGCAGCCATTTTGATAACATGTTACGTTGTTTTGCTACAAAAGTATTATTTCTTTTGATATGCGTGTGCGTGTGCGTGTGCGTGTGCGTGTGCGTGTGCGTGTGCGTGTGCGTGTGCGTGTGCGTGTGCGTGTGCGTGTGCGTGTGCGTGTGCGTGTGCGTGTGCGTGTGCGTGTGCGTGTGCGTGTGCGTGTGCGTGTGCGTGTGCGTGTGCGTGTGCGTGTGCGTGTGCGTGTGCGTGTGCGTGTGCGTGTGCGTGTGCGTGTGCGTGTGCGTGTGCGTGTGCGTGTGCGTGTGCGTGTGCGTGTGCGTGTGCGTGTGCGTGTGCGTGTGCGTGTGCGTGTGCGTGTGCGTGTGCGTGTGCGTGTGCGTGTGCGTGTGCGTGTGCGTGTGCGTGTGCGTGTGCGTGTGCGTGTGCGTGTGCGTGTGCGTGTGCGTGTGCGTGTGCGTGTGCGTGTGCGTGTGCGTGTGCGTGTGCGTGTGCGTGTGCGTGTGCGTGTGCGTGTGCGTGTGCGTGTGCGTGTGCGTGTGCGTGTGCGTGTGCGTGTGCGTGTGCGTGTGCGTGTGCGTGTGCGTGTGCGTGTGCGTGTGCGTGTGCGTGTGCGTGTGCGTGTGCGTGTGCGTGTGCGTGTGCGTGTGCGTGTGCGTGTGCGTGTGCGTGTGCGTGTGCGTGTGCGTGTGCGCGCGCGCGCGCGCGCGCGCGCGCGTGCGCGTGCGCGTGCGCGTGCGCGTGCGCGTGCGCGTGCGCGTGCGCGTGCGCGTGCGCGTGCGCGTGCGCGTGCGCGTGCGCGTGCGCGTGCGCGTGCGCGTGTATGTGTGTGTGTACGTCGGGATCGGTTCGATCTGTCGGGTCGGGTCGGGTCGGGTCGGGTCGGGTCGGGTCGGGTCGGGTCGGGTCGGGTCGGGTCGGGTCGGGTCGGGTCGGGTCGGGTCGGGTCGGGTCGGGTCGGGTCGGGTCGGGTCGGGTCGGGTCGGGTCGGGTCGGGTCGGGTCGGGTCGGGTCGGGTCGGGTCGGGTCGGGTCGGGTCGGGTCGGGTCGGGTCGGGTCGGGTCGGGTCGGGTCGGGTCGGGTCGGGTCGGGTCGGGTCGGGTCGGGTCGGGTCGGGTCGGGTCGGGTCGGGTCGGGTCGGGTCGGGTCGGGTCGGGTCGGGTCGGGTCGGGTCGGGTCGGGTCGGGTCGGGTCGGGTCGGGTCGGGTCGGGTCGGGTCGGGTCGGGTCGGGTCGGGTCGGGTCGGGTCGGGTCGGGTCGGGTCGGGTCGGGTCGGGTCGGGTCGGGTCGGGTCGGGTCGGGTCGGGTCGGGTCGGGTCGGGTCGGGTCGGGTCGGGTCGGGTCGGGTCGGGTCGGGTCGGGTCGGGTCGGGTCGGGTCGGGTCGGGTCGGGTCGGGTCGGGTCGGGTCGGGTCGGGTCGGGTCGGGTCGGGTCGGGTCGGGTCGGGTCGGGTCGGGTCGGGTCGGGTCGGGTCGGGTCGGGTCGGGTCGGGTCGGGTCGGGTCGGGTCGGGTCGGGTCGGGTCGGGTCGGGTCGGGTCGGGTCGGGTCGGGTCGGGTCGGGTCGGGTCGGGTCGGGTCGGGTCGGGTCGGGTCGGGTCGGGTCGGGTCGGGTCGGGTCGGGTCGGGTCGGGTCGGGTCGGGTCGGGTCGGGTCGGGTCGGGTCGGGTCGGGTCGGGTCGGGTCGGGTCGGGTCGGGTCGGGTCGGGTCGGGTCGGGTCGGGTCGGGTCGGGTCGGGTCGGGTCGGGTCGGGTCGGGTCGGGTCGGGTCGGGTCGGGTCGGGTCGGGTCGGGTCGGGTCGGGTCGGGTCGGGTCGGGTCGGGTCGGGTCGGGTCGGGTCGGGTCGGGTCGGGTCGGGTCGGGTCGGGTCGGGTCGGGTCGGGTCGGGTCGGGTCGGGTCGGGTCGGTCGGGTTCGACTCACCAGGTTCCGTGACTTTCTCTACCGGAGCCTCCAGTTCCCTCAGCACGGCCTCAGCTATCGGCATCACCATGGCCGTCGTCGCAGTGTTGGTGATCCACATCGACAGGAACCACGTCGTCGTCGCAGTGTTGGTGATCCACATCGACAGGAACCACGTGGGCAGCATGAAGCCCAGGGTGATCCTACACAGACAGGTAAAGGTAAGTTCTTGGGGGGCTTTCTAAAGAAAAGAAAATCCAATACTAAACAACATTTATAAAATCGATATCACCCGCACACTCCTCATAACAAAGTCTTATAACTTGTAGTGACACATCGACATGTCTGCAAGTGATGAGTTTGCTACAATAATTATGCGGGGTATACATAGACAGTGTACTACTTACCATTTTGTATTGATTAGCATGGTTAGAACACATTACACGTCAGAGAAGTGCAACTATAACAATAACCATACGGTTACAGGCACAGATGAAAATGTATTATAAAAAGGTATTTTTATCCAAAACATTTTGTATTCCAAATGAACCCGTCACCAAACCACACATATTCAGGTATTGTATTATTAATTATAAACCGTCGTATATAGCGCTGTCTTGTCCCAACGTCTGCGCAAAGATCTTTACACTTTACTCCCTGGCGCACTTATTCAATCGAACAATATATCGACTTCTGCGGGAAACATTCAGCCATGCTGCGATAAATGCATGAATACACAAATATCCACCACTGTCAGTAACCAGATACTCATGCATATAACTGAGTAACTGGGGCAATGTGGAGTGAACTAAATAGCGGAAAGTTCGACCTGACAATACCAAATCGGTTTCTCTTGGTTCAGAACTCGACGCTCGAGTCCCCGAGCCATTGCGCTTAAACGAATGACGTGGTTAAGCGACAGCGTTTCCAATGATTGACATATGTTGCAATCATTACGGACAGGTTTGAACTTATAACGAGTTTTCACAGTGAAGCAATTATAATGTCGTTTTTCATTGGTGCCAGAATTGTAAGGCGATATGTCACCTTACACCAGCGTCTCTGTACGCTTAAAATAATACTTATAAAAGCAGCTTCGATCTACATATGGGATAGTCACTAACCCGAAGAGCAACGTAACACTGATTAATCACTCAATCACTGAAAAAATAATATAGTTAATATTATGTTAAATGCTACGGGGTGTAGTCAAGAGACAAACGGTCTATGTACGCGAATGTAAGTAGAACGCATCTTGATAGAAATGCACTTATAGAAAATTAAGTCAACGAATTAACATAGACAAGCCGACTCTACCATTTCGGTTGTCCTCCGACCTGCATGAGGATGTAGATGGCGAGACGTCGGTGGATGCCAGACTTCTCTATCGCTACAGCAATCATGAGACTGCACGCGAACACCATGATGACGTCCTACAGCGAGATAAAACACACGCGAACACCATGATGACGTCCTACAGCGAGATAACACACACGCGAACACCATCATGACGTCCTACAGCGAGATAACACACACGCGAAGACCACGTTGACGTCATATAGCGAGATAACACACACGCGCACACCATGATTACGTCCTACACACACAAACATATACACACACTCACCCTCACACTCACGCGCACACGCACACGCACACGCATACGCACGCACGCACGCACGCACACACACACACACACACACACAAACACACACACCTGACGACCATCCTCGCGCGCCAGGGGTCGCTGCGGCTGATTATGGCACTACCAACTTTTATCTCCACCTTCTTGCGTGGCAAACGGCCCTGGCTTGCAAGGATGGTGACCACACGAAGCCACAGGGTGTTCATCTTCACCGACTGTCAGTATTCCGAGACTACACTTGTCCACACATCTCCCACATTGAAAGATCACCCA
>OZ024865.1:49110754-49128254 GCA_964017155.1 Oasisia sp. SBJ-2009 | reverse complement strand
TATTCAATCTTGTAACTCTTATTACAACTACTATGCATTTTAGTTGAAAAGGTCATAGCGCCTTACAAGTCATATGTATTCTGCTACGTCCCTTTATCAGCAACAGCGATTCTCCAATCATGGAGTTGTATTATATTGTATTATCTTTACCATTATGTATTGTATTATTTTCCCATAATATGTTGTATATTCCTGTGTTGTTGTTATTAAATAAATTTTCATTCAAACCGCGTGACGACTTATTTATACTCATTGTTTATGCTACCGCTCAATGCCTTAATAAAATATATTTGATCTCCTCTGAGTCGTCTACATGATTGTAAAATGTAGTGACTTAACGCAAGCACAGGGTTCTTGCATGCGTGCGTGTTTGCATGAACGAATGTGTGTGTGAGTGAGTGTGTGTGAGTGTGTGTGTGTGTGTGTGTGTGTGTGTGTGTGTGTGTGTGTGTGTGTGTGTGTGTGTGTGTGCGTGTATGCGTGTGTGCGTGTATGCGTGTGTGTGAGCATGTGTGTGTGTATGTATGGGTACGTATGTGTGAATATGAGTGGGTGTGCGTGAATGCGTACGTGCGTGTGTGTGAATATGAGTATGTGTGCGTGTGTGCGTGCGTGCGTGCGTAGGTGCGTATTTATTTAGTTGTTCTACTGCTCTCTTGGCTACCTATCACCTTTCATGTCCTCGTGTTAATTCGTTATAATTTATTACCACATCTGGAAATTCTTGTCAAATAAAATTAACACAATATGTAACTTTTACATAAACTCCGTTTTAACATCACATTTTATTTCAGTCATGGTTGCTCTTCATTGGTAACGCCTGTAAAGGCCCGTGCATTCCAAAACGGCAGCGAATATCGCGCCTTGCCATTCGCGTTGCCGATACGAGTGAATTCCACGACGACTTCGCGCTAGCATTAATCACACAACCCACAGAGGCGCGACTTTAAAAGGGGACAACTCGATAAATAATACACATTCGCTGCGGAAGTTCTGGGCCAGGTGCTACGCAACTTTCGGCCTCGCCATGTTGTTTATGCAGCGTTCTCGCCGCTGCCTGCTGGTGGTAGTGTTCACCGCCCTATGGCTGGGCTGTGAGTCCGTACCGCTTCGACAAGACGCTAAGGAGGTGAGCAGGGAAACAATGGCGCTTGTCCAGCAAATACAGAAGGCTCGTGAGAATAAGCGACTGAACGAACAACTTCCCGTATTCGACGGAAGTTCACCACACACAACGGAAGACGATACCACTAGGATGGAGCTCGGTAATGGCGTCAAGCTGGAACAACAGTCGCTCGGCGGGGAGGTCGAGGACGATTATCTTGACTACGTTGCAGATGGTGACTACGGCAATCAGGTTAATAAATCTGTGGAAGATAACGTGAAAGGCGTTGGCAATGGTGACCGTTTTGTTGATGAACTCGTGAGCGAAACTGACTCGGCAAACCACGCTGGTTCGGACATGGATCAAGGCAAAAGCGATACAGGAATAGACAACAACAGCGTGGACAAAGCTACCAAAACACCCACGATTCAGGACAAACCTTACGCCGACAACGAGAAGGAAGCAGACGCAAGATTTAAGGAAATCGAGAATGACGATAAGCGGCGAATAGTTAACGACATTATGTCCGATATTGACGACATGATCATGCAGCTGCATGCCTACGAGAACATTTCAAGAGCGGAGCAAGAACACGCGACTAAGATGGCGTCAGCGCGTGGAACCGATGGCGACGAACCGCGCAGAGAACGGAGCAACTCCAACGTCGCTCTGGCGAACATCAGACGTGCTCTGAACGTCGTACGTAAGTCGACGGACGACCATCATTCAGCAACGGATGAAGAACGTGACCACTGCGAGGCGGTACTAGGCGTGAGGGTGACGCCGACGATGTCTTGCACCCATCACGGGAGACCACGAGACGATCGAATAGCGGCGCTTGAAGAGTCACTCCACGTGAAACTCGTCGACAACGACGTATATCATTTTGAACGTATTGAGCCGGATATCACGGTGACGTTCAGGGGGGAGATCCTCACGAGACCCATGGGAATCGACGAGGTGGTGAGTACGGTGTGGTTGGGGTGGTGGTGTTTCTTCGGCGTAGAGTAGAAGTTTATAAAATAATATTATTAGAAATTACGTAGATGGTAAATAATATAAAAAAAACAGAGAGAGAAACAGAGATAGAGAGAGAGAGAGAGTAAAATTATATAATCTGTAATAGTACATCATTTGAACGCGTATATACACCAATATATATATATATATATATATATATATATATATATATATATATATATATATATATATATATATGTGTGTGTGGGGGGGGGTGTTTGCGTGCTATTATTATGTGTGTACACTGTACACATATATTATACATATTATATAATGAAGTCCCTATCTCTGTATGTGTGTGTATATATATATATATATATATATATATATATATATATATATATATATATATATAATTTTAATTTATGGGTGTCTCTGCATGTATGATTCATTTGGTATCCTCGAGGTATTTAATTAGTCAGGGGAAATGCTTAATTGTTGTATCATTGTTTCTACAATTGACTGTTTTCAGTAGTAAATTGCCTTATATTAAAACACGTGGATGTGACAGGGTGTGTAGTAAAACACTCCATAAAAGCGTCATTCCTGCGCTTTTGACAAAGTAACTGTCAGTATATTGGCATGGATATTTTTATTGGATACTTTATACAGTATGTTTTCAAAATACTTCAAGAATAAAATATTCGTTCACGTTTTGTCATCAGTTATGTTGATTAAAAAACAAAATTTTGGTAAGACACTTCAGTGTTTTACCCCTAAAACTAGTAGTGAAATGCGTACTATAAAACGTTTTAATACTATTACATCTGTTATAAATATGTCAATACGGCAAAGTGTTGTTCTTGTTAATCCTCTTATCAAAAACCAAAATCTACGGAAAATGAAATAAAGAACTATCGTGTTGTTTCTAGTCTAAATTTTCTGTCGATGGTACTGGAAATGTTTCTAGCAATTTGTCTCCATTAATTTATTTATTTACAGAACATATCCAATGATCTACAATCTGCATATAAACGATTGTATTCAACTGAGTCGGTTCTTATGAAAAACAATACATAACTGTATATTAATGAACATGCATAATTGAGTGGGCTTATCTTGCTAGACCTATCTGGTGCGTTTTATACTGTTGATCATGATATTCCTTTAAAACGCTTACTTTTGTATTCATGGTGCATCCATTTAGTGGTTTAGTTCATATTTGTCAGACCGATACAAAATAATAAACTTATCCTATTCAAGCTCTTGCCCCAAACATGTTTCATTTGGAGTACCACATGGACCTGTCTTGGTCCTGTTCTTTTTAACTTATACAAATATATAAATATATATATATATATATATATATATATATATATATATATATATATAAACATATATATTGAAATATAATATAAATATATAAATATATATATACATATATATATATATATATATATATATATATATATATATATATATATATATATATATATATATATATATATATATATAAACATACATATTTAAATATATATATATAAATATATATATATATATCTTAGACCGAAACGTGTCATGGACATTTCCTTTAACCAAATCAGTCACCGTCAACAGCATGCTTCGGTTACACCATTCTCCGAATTAATCAGTCAATTTGAACACAGAATGCAACGAGAATTCACCTCGCTTAAGTGTATAACAAATCGTCCATGGCGTTATTTCGCCTATTGCGCTGACAAGTGTTAACAAACGATGCCGCATGGACCTATTCCGCGCTCTCAGGTGCTACGAATCTAGTTATTCATTTATTTATGCGCAGTACCTCACCTGGGGCACTCGTTTCCCGCTGTTCTGAGGATGTATCCCAGCGCATCCCCGAAGGCAAGGAATACTTACACCTGTATATGTCAGAGCAACAGGCGTCGACGGAATCATCACAAAAGCAGCACGTAACCACTGTTGTTTGAGGATTGTTTGGTGGATATTTACGTGTTGAGGTGTAATTCAGTTAGAACGATCAAGGCATTAGAACGGGTCATTTGTTCACACCCCTATGTCACACGTATTTTGTCTCTAATAACCGAACCTATTTAATAGGCTTTGTAATTGAATACGAATGAGAAACACACATGCGGAGTTGTTCATTTAACCAGTAGCCCTCCCCATCCGCCCTCCGCCCGCCTTCCTGCCCTCCCGCCCGCGCGCCCGCCCGTCCGCCAGTCCGTAACTTTGTCCCTCCTCCACCCCACCCTCGCTCCCTCCTCCCCTCATTCATTCACCCAGTCACTCCCTCACCCATGTCCCCTCTGTCATACTGTTTATTTGTCTTCCAGATGGCAATGGAGGCGGTGACCGAGCCTTACTTAAGAGGACGGACTATGCTGGAGGCGATGATCGTTTGGGTCAAGATGACCAAACTCAACGTCATGCTTCATGCGGCTCTTCACGGCACGACGGTTTGTTTCCTTACTTCACCTACGCTAACTTCGGATCATTGTAAGCGCTTCTCACCCGAGGGGCAGAAGTCCAACCTTTTTCTACAGTAACTGATATCCTTGAACCGTTGAAAAAGTGTTCCAGAAAACAACTGTTAATTTTTCGAAGGCATTGATGACATTTGATCTCAAGTTGGTTTTGTCCCAATGGTAATGACAGATTCCTTTATGCTCTCGCTCCACGGATGTATGACTGCAATTCGTTAATAAACAACATCTTGTGTCGCACAAAATAGTCGCCAAAGTCATTTCCGTCATAAACATTCATTGTCGTCGCTGCTACTGCCGACTCATTCGCGTTCTGTCGGTAACAACCAAAACCATTTAAAAATAACGCTTTTCATAATCCCCTCGCATCACGAATATGTTATCGACAATTAAAACATCGTGATGAATATTCCAGCAAACGTCCAACACAACGTACGTTGTCGAGAACGACGAACAGTTCCAAGATGACATCGTGCTCACGCCGGAATACGCGCTCGATATTTGGAACGAGACTTTGATCAGCATCCGTTCGGGTGACTTGCGCAGAAGCTACTTAGAATCAAAGAAGATGGAGAAGATACTACTGAAGACAACGATGGTGCGCACAGGTGACAATGACGTCCCTAAGCGTGACAATAAAGACCAGGTAGGTTGTTGACTAACGTGGCTTTTGCTTGTAATGGTTCTGTTCCTGCTGGAAGAGTTCGCTATTTGGAAAATACAACAATAACAGTTACACCAAATGCCTTATAAGACGAGTATATAATAATAGTTATGATCTCCTCGTATTATACGTCCCATTTAGCTATATATATATATATATATATATATATATATATATATATATATATATATATGTATATATATATATATATATATTTATAAATATATATATATATATATATATATATATATATAAATGTGTGTATATATATATATATATATATATATATATATATATATATATATATATATACACACACATTTATATATATATATATATATATATATATATATATATATATATATTTCCGTCGAGCAATGTAGACGGGTTTCGGTATATCAGTATAGAGGGCTTTTATTTTGCCGTTCCCGGGGAGGTTTGCCGTTGCCGTTAGGCAGTGGATACGGGCCTTAATACACTCGCGTCACATGACCTGTCGTCATAGCGGACAAACAGACATGTAGTTGGCAATATATTTTTTAAACTGACAGGATTGCGATCACCCTGTTAGTACATTAACATAATGTCCATAGTGTTAGTATAGTCGATATGTTGTTTTACATACGTCAATAGGTCGTTGTCACTAATTGACATTTGCATAACCGCCTGAGTAGTAGTTAATATTACCAAAATGTCGGTCAAAGCATAAGTTTCATATAGAATACCTACGTGGAGGTAGGTGCAATGTGTAGAGCAACATGTGTGCCATTGTGTATGACAGACAGTTATGTGATATCAGTAAATTGCTAAAAACATATATTGCTGCAAATGTCATGTTGCACTTACATTCAGGTGAAATAGCGAAATTGTTTGACAATCTACGTTACCAGTGGCGGAACTTTCTTTCTCAACAGTCTGTAAAATACGCTTTTGACCACAATATGCTCAATTATCGCCCAGGTGCTGGAACTTCTGACGCAACTGCGGCGACTTCTAGAGGCACGACAACGCCATAAGAGGGCTGCGGACTCCCGGGGAACTAGCACACAAATGGCGGAAGTCTTCAGATGTCTGCTGCAGATCTTGAATCGTCACGAACAGTGCCCGGATGCTCAGGAGGCGGCTGTCACCAAGAGAAATATGCAGGCGGAAGATTTATGGGAACTACCCATCAGATACGAGATGTCCGAAAATATCAGTAAATATTACAAGTTATACATTTTCCAACATGCAACGCGGTTTGACATCAGCATTCCATGTGTCTATCAATATGATACTAAGCATTTAGAAACCGAAATAGAAAACGCAAACAACAAAAACGTATCGTCAGTTCGTTAACGCCTTTTTGTTTTTTGAAACGGTTTGTCAACTTAAACCCTTAGGTACGGCAATAAGCATACGCTTTGGCAGTGTCATTTGGATTGTAAATGTAACTAAATGTAATTTATGCGCATTTCTATCTGATTAGTACAGTTATGAAGTAGTTGGTCTACGTGGCATGACACGACATTACGTAATATTGCAGCGGATGCCCAGAGAGAGATGATTCTGGAGGCGTTAACTCACTGGGAAACGTTCACCTGCATTCGCTTCACTGAGGAGAGATATCTGAACAACACGCCTGGTCTCATATTCAAGACCGACGAATTGTACGTAATATAACCAGTATCAACAATTACGCTAGTTTCGCTTAACTAACTCTACGCGGCTGCGAGACTTCGGCGAAGTTAGTCCGGGGAAACGTATGTAATGTTACTCCGAGAATGCCGCTAGATGGCAGTGCTGGTACGGATTAATTAGCATATGTATGTGTATGAAAGCTATTATTTATATAGTCTATATGCTTTTGATAAGGAAATTAAGTTATCAAATATCTAAAAAAAAGGTAGAACATGAAATAAATTATTATAAACTAACAATTATTTTATGTAATGTTGTTAAATTGTGTGTGACACGCTGCAGTATAAGATTAATTTTGAATATTTGTTTAGTACAGTGTTATCTAATAAAATTTGTATCTTGATTACATTTTTCTTCAAAGTTGCATGTGTATGTATATGCGTGTGTGCGTGCGTGCTTGCGTGGTTTCATGCGCGAGAGACAATTTCTATAAGACGAAATGAGTAAATAGTGTTAATACTTAGTCAAAACAGAAAGCGCATTTCCTTTGCATGCAATAACTATAAATCTATGCCAACATAAACAAATATTACCGAGGCAATATCTTGCAAAATCATAACGGTTGTGTATTGCTCACAGGCAATTAACCTGCGGAAGTTCGTTGGTCGGAAAACAACCGCGTGGCAACATCATCAACATCGCCCCCGAATGCTTCGACGTGGGTATACCAAGATACAACTTTTTAAAGAAACGTGCTGTTTAAAGAGAAAGTGTCAATCCCACTGCCCGGAATTTACAGAGCAGTCTTTTGTAACGGTAAATCGACTGTCTCGAACGTGGGAAAGTTAAACATCAAAGGGTATTGCGATTAACCCTGCTCGCCTCGACATTATTGTCAGTCAATTTTGTTTTTAAACTGGATGTTTTGTTTACAATTTGAACGTGTTGCAGGCGGAATCTTACAAATTGCGAACATTGTTCCAAGCTGAATAAAGTAACTATATCTAAATTGGCAGGCAGTAAACCTTCAACATGCGTGTTATGGTCACGAGGACGTAATAATAAATATAAAGGTTCAGAAATGCAACCTTGGTTTTAAGTGAAACAACGCACATACCACTATTTACTGTTACGTGAATTGTTGTTCATCGTATCCGACGTTTATGTCAATACCTTAAACGTTATTATATGTGCAATTAACATAACTAGTAACATACTACTGTTATATTTTGACTTTGTAGCGCTTACATGTTTCGGCGTTATAAACGTTCCGATTGCGTTTCTACGCATGCGCGTTAAATGCCAAATCATCAATGTCCAGCGAAATAACAACGCATTTATTGTATAAATACTGCGGGTTGATCGTTATGATGTATACAGCCTCCCAGCAAAGTTATGTGTTGCATATTAACACGAGGCAAACAGGTTTTGAAGCATATTTTGGCAGCAAGCGTAAATCACGTGAATGTAATGCGCCATAATCCGTTACAGTGATTTAAACAAATGGTATATTTCATTGTATTGAAAGACATTTTAAGCAACTCTTCACAGCGATCACCCCAGGAGAGTTATCGAACAATAACATTTATACAAAAACACACTTTGTTGTTTTGCTGCGCATTTGTGATTTTACATTTATCGCGTATGCGTAGAAACGTCAATCGAAAATTTATAACGACCGGAAAAATGTAAGCGCGACAACGTAGGCCTACACCAACGGCCCTGTTCTTCCGCCCAGCGCCGTACGATCGTACACGAGGTGGGACACTCCCTGGGACTATGGCACGAGCACTCCCGGCCCGACAGGGACGACCATGTGACGGTGATGTGGGACAACATCCCAAACGTGGACAAGGCGGACTTCCTGAAGAAGTCGTGGCAGAACACGGTCGTCCACGGGCTGCCGTACGACCTCGACTCAGTCATGCACTACCCCTCCTGGGTGAGTCCAAATAACGTACTACCCCTCCTGGGTGAATCTAACTCATGTATTACCCCTCCTGGGTGAGTCTAAGTCATGCACTACCCCTCCTGGGTGAGTCAATGTCATGTATTATCCCTCCTGGGTGAGACTAAGTCATGTATTACCCCTCCTGGGTGAGTCTAAGTCATGTGTTATCCCTCCTGGGTGAGTCTAAGTCATGTGTTATCCCTCCTGGGTGAGTCTAAGTCATGTGTTATCCCTCCTGGGTGAGACTAAGTCATGTGTTATCCCTCCTGGGTGAGACTAAGTCATGTGTTATCCCTCCTGGGTGAGTCTAAGTCATGTATTACCCCTCCTGGGTGAGTCTAAGTCATGTGTTATCCCTCCTGGGTGAGTCTAAGTCATGTATTACCCCTCCTGGGTGAGTCTAAGTCATGTGTTATCCCTCCTGGGTGAGTCTAAGTCATGTATTATCCCTCCTGGGTGAGTCTAAGTCATGTGTTATCCCTCCTGGGTGAGTCTAAGTCATGTGTTATCCCTCCTGGGTGAGTCTAAGTCATGTATTATCCCTCCTGGGTGAGTCTAAGTCATGTGTTATCCCTCCTGGGTGAGTCTAAGTCATGTGTTATCCCTCCTGGGTGAGTCTAAGTCATGTATTACCCCTCCTGGGTGAGTCTAAGTCATGTGTTATCCCTCCTGGGTGAGTCTAAGTCATGTATTATCCCTCCTGGGTGAGTCTAAGTCATGTGTTATCCCTCCTGGGTGAGTCTAAGTCATGTGTTATCCCTCCTGGGTGAGTCTAAGTCATGTATTATCCCTCCTGGGTGAGTCTAAGTCATGTGTTATCCCTCCTGGGTGAGTCTAAGTCATGTGTTATCCCTCCTGGGTGAGTCTAAGTCATGTGTTATCCCTCCTGGGTGAGTCTAAGTCATGTATTACCCCTCCTGGGTGAGTCTAAGTCATGTGTTATCCCTCCTGGGTGAGTCTAAGTCATGTATTATCCCTCCTGGGTGAGTCTAAGTCATGTGTTATCCCTCCTGGGTGAGTCTAAGTCATGTGTTATCCCTCCTGGGTGAGTCTAAGTCATGTATTATCCCTGCTGGGTGAGTCTAAGTCATGTGTTATCCCTCCTGGGTGAGTCTAAGTCATGTGTTATCCCTCCTGGGTGAGACTAAGTCATGTATTACCCCTCCTGGGTGAGTCTAAGTCATGTGTTATCCCTCCTGGGTGAGTCTAAGTCATGTGTTATCCCTCCTGGGTGAGACTAAGTCATGCACTACCCCTACTGGGTTAATCTAAGTCATGTTCTACCCCTCCTGGGTGAGAATAAATCATGTATTACCTTTCCTGGGTGAGACTAAATCATGTGTTACCCCCTCCTGGGTGAGTCTAATTCATGCATTACGCCTCGTGGGTGAGACTAAGCCATCTATTACCCCACCTGGGTGAGTCTAATACATGCACCCCCCTCATGTTTGAGTCTAAGTCAAGCACTACCCTCTTGGGTGAATCTAAAACGAACATTACCCCTCCTGTGTGAGAATCAGCCGTAAAGTGTGTAACGCCCGTTACGTTCGTCCCAACCGTGTCTTCGTCCTGTTGTAGGCGATGGCTTCGTACTCCAAGCCAAGTCTCGTGCCGTTCGACACCGCCATGTTGGCTGTGATGGGCCGTGGCAACAAACTCTCGTTTGGGGACGCTGCTCTCGTCAACTTCCACTACTGTAGCTGTGAGTGGCAGACGATCTTAGTTCACAAACAACCAGAAGCAATAATGATAAAAAAAGTCCACCGTTCGGTCAAATTAAGAAAAGTCATAGTTTGTTTTATTAAACGATATTACTTTATGAAAGCACACATGATATGGACAAGGTGGAGCGAGGCATATAGTCGCCTCGGTTACCCTGGCTCCGTGAGGTGGCAGCACTTTTAAGCCCCTCAACTCTGCCTGGGGGGAACTAATGCTCTGCATGTATTAACCGCCAGGGCGGCGTTACCCTAGATTACGGTAGACACGCTGATTGGTTCTCGGGCCAACTATGAAATACAAAATAAAATAACGATATACTTTTAAAAGATAATAATATCCTATGAACAGTAATCAACATTGAACTAATATTAAAACAAAATAAGTATAAATTCAAATTTACATTTGTTTATACAATTATAATTATGGCATGATTAACCAGTATCCGTGAGGTGACAGCATTGCTTAGCCCCACACGGATAACATACAAATTAAAAAGGGTACCTTTTTATCAAATAATGCTGTATTATAAAAACTATTCAAAATTAAACTTATATGAGGTGAGGTGGCAGCATTGTATAGATCACGCGGATAAATATTCAAAAGCCGGGAGAATCACCAGACTGTCTTCTCGGCGTGGTTCCGCTGCCGACCGACAGACGGATACGCGAGACTAAGCATATAGCTGCCACAATCGAGGCGCCAAGAGAAAGAGTATGTTAAATTATTGGGCAGGGAAGGGCGGGACGGGACATAATAGGGTGTAGTACTAAAAGGTAATTTAATGCTACGGGTAACTTATCCGACGCGCAGAGCTCGGGATATACGCAATTATCCAAACAGTCTAGTAACTGACAAGTGCCCAACTCGCTATGCTCCAGCGGCGTGCAATAAGCGAGACCTGAGATGGAGACAGTGTCAACATGGCGGCTACAGAGACCCACTCGACTGTCAACGGTGTCGGTGCGTGGACGGCTGGGCGGGGGACGACAGGTGCTCTAAGGTTGACACCAACGTGACAGGTGAGTGGCCTGTCACTTTGGACCTTGTCGTGTAACGGTAAGTTCTGATATAACGAATTAATCGGTCCTTAGCCTTAGGGCTGTTCAAAGCGATTTACACAGACTCGTTCAATCGAATACTATCTCGACTTTTCTTGGAAGTATTTAGCAAAGCTGCGCTTAATTCGCGAAGACAATTCATATATAAATATCCATCACTGTTTATAATTCATACAGCTGAGTGAACTGGAGCAAAGTAGCGTAACCGAAATTGTCCAAGGCTCGACAAGACAGCACACAATTCAAACCCTTGTTCTCTTGTTTGAGAGTCACTAAACCTCCATACAACTATAAATTATTTCCCTACGTAAGGGCATATAGTATTAAACCGGTACCGTTGCAACGAAAGGCTGGTATGAAAAAAGACATCTATACGGAACAACATACAACAGTTCTACTTTAATTGTATGTACACAGATAACCGTTGCAATTACAAATACCCAAGTATTTATATCTTAAATTACACCGGTACAAAATGACATTCCACAGTTGTATGCAGTTGTAAGCATAGTAACAATCAATTTGCACGGGTGCAAGTGTGTAAAAAACATATATTCAGCTCTCACACCAAAAACAATTATATTACAAAATGCCGCCTGGTCCGTAAGTATTGAAGGCTAAGCCCTTCTTTCATAAAACATTCCGGGTTCCGTCCTAAACCCCTTCCTCCCTTGGTTCGGATGCCGGTAAATCAGTATCAGATGGAAGTATCGATAAATTGCTTAGTATAGTCAATAATATTCCTACTGAATATGCTCACGTATTTTTTTTGAAATGCGATTAAAATAATTGGTTACGGCAGGGGAATGTAAACATAACCCATAAATAATGAGTTTTGACACAAAGACCATTTGTTTGCAGTTTGCGGCCTAAGCAACCTCACGGCAACGGAGACGCCGCAAGTGCTGCACTCCCCCGGCTACACGGACGAGGAAACCCCGTTCTATCGCATGGGCAACGACTGCGCGTGGCTCATCACTGTAAGTAAGCGAGACTACCCCACTGCAATATTTAACAAATTACCAAAGATCTGCCCCCCCCCCGCCCCAAACCCAAATGCTATTTCATTATAAGAATCGTAATATTAATGACGTCTTATGCGTCAATATCTTCGAAAATCAAGCTCAGTGGCGCGAAATTAAGCTCAGTGCCCATGTTTACTCAAACATATTTAACTCATCGTAAATAGATATTTGATCGTTTTGGTTTAACACATTTAACATGGCATAACTAATACCAAAATCATACGTATCAAGTTAGACTAATTTAGCATAATCATGGGCGAATTTAGAATTTGACAAAAGAGGATCTAAAAATCCATTACCTCCGTCGAACCTCACTAAAACCTTCAAATCCTTTTGTCCCATAAACGGGGGAGGCGTACACCTAAAATCCCAAATCCTGGATCCCCAAACCACTTCCACATAAATCCTCCATCGACCATTGCTCCATCAAAATGGCTCCAATGGCCCAATGACTGCGGGACCAGCGTCTGAACAATTTTTTATGCACACGTACTAACATACGCGCACACTCACGCACACATTCTTGTAATATATTTTGTTCTCAACAAAATACACATAAAATTATACATTTGTTACACTTGTTTATATTTTCTGAACTCCTGTCATTTGACATTTTGCGTATCGAAATATCCGTCCACGCTACAAGATATAACTGGGCTACGTGTTACCGTAATATCAATTGTATATTGTCTCAGAGCCCGGTGGGAACGAGGATAAAAGTGCATTTTGTTACAGGATATAACAGAGCTGCGTGTTACCGTAATAACAATCGTGTGTTGTCTCAAAGCCCGGTGGGAACGACGATCAAAGTGCATTTTGTTACAGGATATAACAGAGCTGCGCGTTACCGTAATAACAATCGTGTGTTGTCTCAGAGCCCGGTGGGAACGACGATCAAAGTGCGTTTTGTTGACATCTTCTCCATGCGGTGTTCACTCGGCTGTGACGACGATTGGGTGGAAGTCAGACTGAAGTCTATCGACCGTCCTGGACCGAGGTATCGTGTTTACGTTTGATTTATTACGACAAATTATCAACCTCGATACGTTTATGTTGTCAAACGCAGCATGCAGTTTGTAGTTATTTGCAATTTTCATATTTTTATTTGCCGAAGTTCAACACTTAAGACGACATTTAAAAAATGTCACAGACTTTATATTGTAAAATATCACTATCTGGTAATTATCCGTGCGAAATCCGGATATATTTTATGCTGTCAAATATTATTTTGTGACTACAATTGGCACGATCACAACATAGTTATAAGTTCTGTGCAAACTTTATTCTTTTACATCTGAAATATAGTATTTATAATATTATCATTATATATATATATATATATATATATATATATATATATATATATATATATATATATAATAAATATTATACATATATATATATATATATATATATATATATATATACATATATTATATCATATATATAATATTATTATAATATACATTATATATATATATATATATATATATATATATATATATATATATATATATATATATATATATATATATATATTATATATATATATATATATATATATATATATATATATATATATATATATATGTGTGTGTGTGTGTCATATACAATAACAGGTATAATAAAATATTCCTGCAATAATAATAATAATTATTATTATTATTAAAATTCGGTATGGTAGACACCACGTCAACCTATGCTTTCCATCAGGTTCTGCTGCAGCCGGCCCTATGTGTCGCTCACTTCCGCCGGAAACCAGGTGATGATCCTCTTCCGGAGTCACGTGGAGAATTACATCGAGTCACAAGGCTTCAAACTCGAGTACAGCATATGTATGTTACCATGTTGCGTATTATCAATAAATATTTTTTTTTTAATGTAACATAGTTTATTAGGAGTGATACGGGTTGTGACGGTTTAGATTTATAAACATCCTATAGCGGAGTTCGCATGCATATGTTTATGTTTTCTTACGTTAAGTGTGTTCTTATAATATATTGCACTTTAGAAACAACATTTATTGTACCACTTGTGTGTCAAGTGCTACTCACCGTCTATGCCCTAATCACGTTGAGACTAGGCGTGAATTGGAAAAAGAAGAAGAGTTTCGCGAATGCTAAAATTATATCATGCAAATTCATTGGTAACTGCTAATAATTCATGACCGCTGCTGGTACTGTACGCACACCGTATTGCTGTAAATGTCGACAATATGGTAGACACCATTGTTCCCGTTCACCCTATTCCAGTCCAATCGTGTTTGTTTGATTACAGCTGTTCCTGCGTGCGGTGTCTGTGACAAAGGCGCCACCCCCGCTCCCGCATGTTCTCGCGAGATCTCGTACAGGTGCAGAATGACGTATTCAGCGCCTTGCGGTCATGGCGGAGAGCGGAACTGTACGAGGTAAAGATTCGAAACAGTGATTCTAATTGTCGCAAATATCTTTAACCGTCTGCTACGGATCTCCATTCCACGAAGCACTCGCAAAAATATGTGTATCTTTACGAGTACCTGCAAGTAACATCCATACAGCTGAATGAATACAAGCGACATAGAGGGAATGAACTTGTGCCGGATTCAAAACCGAGTTGAAAGTTCGATGTCACTTGCTTTTCCTTAAGCAAGACCAACTTATGTTAAATTACCTTTTCCTTGACATTTTGATACATTTATATTGAACAATTAATTCATCGTGTAATATATATCATATCTTTGCCAGATACCGATGGAACACTTGCACAAGGACGAGGAAGTATTGTTGCCAGGGGCGACTGAGAGGCGGAATGTGCGTTGGTGAGTTTGTTTAAGGTCCTGCTACACTATCAGGCAATGCCGTACGACAATGCAGCGTGTCTGATGTTGACTAGCTATGTCGGTGAATGTCACTCTTTCGCTGTTTCGTCGAGGTGGAGGTGTGTTAATGCGACGCGATATTTTCATTGGCTATCGGGTCCCCGTGTTGGATCAGAATAGCGCGCGTTGGATCGCCACCAGACACACGACAGTGTCTGGTGGTGACGTAAACTCGTGCATAAACATTGCCTATTGTGTGAGCAAAGTAACTATTGTAGTTGTACAAAGCACAAGGTGATCATATTTGTATGGGGTACGAATATTAACTGGAATTATTAATTTCGATGAATAATCGTATCAAGCAATTTAAGAAACATTGTCCTCTGTTATAGCGCCGGTACCAACATTCTGCTGACTTAATTAATTTATATTATATGCCATACTCCAATTCGTAGTTTCGACTACGCATGCGCCAAATCATCCGGGTCAGAGGGCAATCGACATAAACAAATCACATGTGCCTGTATAAGATATACAAAAGCTGACAGTCTTCTCATTGAGCAGCCTGATTCACACACCTACTTGATGATGAGTAGGATGGATGTTCTTGGAGAGGTGCAGTCTGCCTTCATTAAACAGTATGGCGAGTCGTGGGATATGGGATAATAGAACATATTATTACAGTAGGAAAAGGCTTTCCTTCCTTGTAGACTACAGTAGACGTTTTCTCAGGACTCGCTCACTGTTCTGTGCACATTCCCTTCACTTGCCCCACCCAGTTGCTGTTTTTAAGTCAGCCATAGGATCTGGCAAAGTGTATTGCCTAGCTTCTACACTCAATACATACAGTATTGCTGCGCCTTTTCAACACTCACATATTTCGCGTCGTATGTTTGTTCAATGCACACACGTTTGTTTCCTGTATAGTTGATGTATGTCGATGTCGCTAAATTCCGAGTTAACGCACAAACACGCCATGCAGCCAGTTACGTTGCCCTGAGTTGCACCAGTAGGCGGTAATGACGCGTCGCAACAGTTACGTCACTTCCTTCTCGACTGTGCACGTCGCCACTGTATTCGCTATATATATATATATATATATATATATATATATATATATATATGTATATATATATATGTATATATATATATATATATATATATATATATATATATATATATATATATATATATATATATATATATATAAAGGCATTTTATTGCATTACCAAATCCAGGAAAAATACATACCTTCTTGGCTATTTACAAGCAAACGCACTGAGCATGTCGCTATACGCTATATAAAATGTAGGCTACACGGAATTGTGGGACTGAAATTGCGCTTATGCTAAGGGAAGTAGGTAACTATTGGCGGCATCTTCATAAATGTAGACAGAAATGCCCTGCAGATGTCGTTACTGTCGTCAGAGTCCGTGGTTGAGAGAATGCCGTGTACAAACACGTACAAGTGTTCCTCCATTGTTCGTCTAATGTGCAAAGTGGGCTAGGTTGATGGGTAGGGCTAGGGATATGTAGAAGATGCTTTTGGAAGCGTTGACGTCAGGAGGGATAGCACAAACACGTCGTCTCTGTGGTTGCAGTGAAGACTTGTGGCGGATGTCGTAATAAGGCGATCAGGAAGCAGAGGGCGTGTCGCCGGATGAAGACCAGGACCCGACTCGTGGCACATCCCTGCAACAACACCGCCAGCCAGGTGTGTCACAGGTGAGTGTCGTCTGCGTCGCTGTTGGTCTCCATTTATACCACTCGGTCTCGCTGTATCTGTTTGTCTCTGGCTGTCAGTCTTTTTCGGCTTATCCTGCCCGTCACATCTCTTCTGTCTCACTTGTTCACTCACCCACTCACTCACACACTCACACATTCATTCATTTGCTAAGACATATATACATGCAAACACATACCCACTCATTATCTGAATCATTATCTCATTCACGCAATCATTATTGTACTCAGTCACAAACTCACTCATTTTGTATACACACACTCACTTATCCACTCGTGTGCTCACTCACTCACTCACTCATTCACTCACTCACTCACTCACTCACTCACTCACTCACTCACTCACTCACTCACTCACTCACTCACTCA
>OZ024865.1:49100754-49105754 GCA_964017155.1 Oasisia sp. SBJ-2009 | reverse complement strand
CTCCAGTCGGTTCAATGGTCAATTTAGACCAATACGTCCGCCGTCGTGGACAAATAATGCGACAGGCTTAGCACAGAACAACACATTGACAGACCGTACTAAGTAGGACTGGAACAACCGCTTCAGTGTTGTCTCAGCGACGTGATAGGAGTTCGATTTCAACTACATTGGAAGAACAGGATGGCTTTGTGTGACCCTTGAAAGAGGTAGCCGTGTGGCGCATATCATGTGTAGACAATTACTTTAAATTATCAATAGTTAGCTAGCCGCTTGCGTCTGTTTAGGATGGTTTCGTTGTCGCCTTGGGTGATGTTTTATTTCCATGTGCGGTTGCTTCACTCGAGAATCCGACTACGGACTACGTAGGTCGGGTGATAAGGGGTAGAGTGTCACACCGACATTCATAGAACCGGGGTTCAAATCTTGGAACCGACCGCCGTGTTGACATCCTACATTGTCTGTCTTTCGGCAGCCAATAGTCTAAACCTTTCTGTCTGGTGTATTTTACCTGGTGTCTTCTGTTTCATGTCTTCTGTTTGGTGTATTTTGTCTGGTGTCTTCTGTCTCGTGGCTTCTGTCTGGTTTCCATGTCGGGGAATCGAACCGATCACAGGCAAGAAATGAACAAAACTCTCGTACAACTAAAATTTATATTACAAAGTTGCGTTTATTGGTTTAGATATCGGTGTAGCAGTGAGGCCTTTTCGGGACTTAGCAAATGTTTTAGAAAATAACAAATCACCTATTATTTTCTATCGCATAGCCGTTGAAAATAATGTGTACTGAACAGGGGTTCTTTTGTGCAAATCGCATAGTATCTAAGGAGTCAAACTTGTCAACAAAACGTCTTCAATAGTCCCTCATCCGTCCCGCCTGTTTGGGAAGGATGTCTCCCGGTCTCCCCGTCTCCCCGTCTCCCCGTCTCCCCGTCTCCCCGTCTCCCCGTCTCCCCGTCTCCCCGTCTCCCCGTCTCCCCGTCTCCCCGTCTCCCCGTCTCCCCGTCTCCCCGTCTCCCCGTCTCCCCGTCTCCCCGTCTCCCCGTCTCCCCGTCTCCCCGTCTCCCCGTCTCCCCGTCTCCCCGTCTCCCCGTCTCCCCGACTCCCCGTCTCCCCGTCTCCCCGTCTCCCCGTCTCCCCGTCTCCCCGTCTCCCCGTCTCCCAATCTCACCGTCTCTCAGTGTTAAATTGTCGGCGTATATATACATGGTATATATATATATATATATATATATATACATTGTATATATATATATATATATTTATTTATATATATATATATATATATATATATATATATATATATATATATACGTATAGATGTATATATATATATATATCATATTAATTAAATAAAACGTACGATTGTCTACGCACATATTTTGCTAATGATTAGTTTGAAACACACGTTTTTGAATGTTTAATAACATTACGGTTATTGGGCAATTCACAAATATTTATCATCACGTCGGGCAATGTAAGTGCAAAAAACACTACCTTTACGTGATCAACCCTACAGTTGTGCGTCAACGCAAACTATATTAGAATATAAACGGTGCAGCTGTGTCTGTATCAATTATGCTATTGTTCAACTCTAAGAGATGCCTTCGATCGCCATTTTCATGTCAGGAAATACAGATGATAATAATAAGAAGAAGGTGCTAGACAGTATCCATTCGGATGTGTTGTGCATGAATAATGTAATTTTGTAAGGTAAATGAAATACATAAAATATGTATAGAAGTAATAAATTATAAAATAAATATGTTAGCAAAATATTATTATTAAAATAAATAATATATCTCTATCTTCTATTTTTCTAACTTTTTAGTGAATAAATGGTTTTACACCAACTTGAATCAACGGACAATATATAGGTGTCAAGTGTTTGTTTTGGGATGGCAGCCATTTTTAATATTCAAAAAAATTGTGGAAGCATAGCAATCTCAGGTTGCTTCCATCAAAATTCTTAAACAGCATGGTACAAAAGTCATCTCTGTCAAGTGTCATGCTTGTGTCCAGCAGTGAAAATGTATGGCCTTTGGTGACAGTAATATCCCTCACTATATGCAGCGTGTTCGTGTGAATGCCACGTGCGGTTAATGTATTTTGTTATCGGCATCGATTCATTTCTATTCTACCGTCTCATTGAGCAGGGCTGTTCAATTACAAATGTGTGACCTCTGGCTTTGTCGTGCGTAGTGAACAATTCTTCAAGGGAGTCAAAACACGTAGATCTTACATGTCCAAATTGACTTCATGCTTTCACATAAATGTCCACTTCTTGGTAGAGCCAAAAGTAATTTTATGGTGGTTATGTATTGTGCAATAACGGAAACGGTTGTCTACACCAACCTTCCTCCCTTCAGCAGTGGTCTAGTCCAATCCTTGGCAGACCGCGAAGCATCAATTGAAAAGACGCAGTCCGATTTTGGCATTGATCGATGTAAGTTGCTTTTAATTTGTTGTCTTCATTTCCTCGTGCTTATTGTTTGCTAATATTGTGTTACTGTGCTATGCGTCGTTGTTTGTGAGACTAATTTGTAAAGCATCTTAATCCATTTAATATTTTGGTTTTCGGACGTTTCCGACATTGCGAAGCTTCGGTTTGCCTTTTTGCGTTTCGTCGTTGTTCCGTAAATTTCCTTCAGTTTGTACATAATTTGTTTTTGATTTTTCTAACATGGCATCACCGATGTCTCGCTATGCCGGCGGCAACTGTCCCCCGGGTGATCCGGCTAGGATCGTCCTCATCGGGGACAGTTTCGCCGCCCGTTTCGAGCGTTATTGCTACTCAAATGCGACAATCAATGGCGGATTGATCCGTGCTCGATTTTTTTTTTTGTCTGTCGTTGTGAAACGGGGCGCCCATCTTGGTTGGGTCAAGGACGCTACCCCGTGTATTTTGCAGTGCAATGCCACCAAGGCTATCTTATCTCTAGGGCCTACTTCAAGTGGCCTTCCCCGGTTACTCGCGTAACCCTAACGTGGTATCCGGTTTACGCTGCGCACGCAGTAACACTAGAGTAATCCAACTGAACACAGATGATCGTGATCACGGAGATGAACCTCTTATGTAAATAAATTAAAGAAAGTTATCAGTGTGTAAATTGTGATGTTCATATTCTCGCCCTTAAATTATAATTAATAGAATGTGGTGACTTTAATCCATATTTAAATGGTTGTGTCGTGTAATGTTTAATTAATTTATCATGCTGTAGAGGCCTACGTTCCCAATTGGCTGCCACTGCTAATGACGTAGTTACTCCAGTAAATCTCCAAACCGCAATAGGGCCCGTAAGTGTGTCACGATACACGGCGAGCCTCCGCGCGATTGGAGCTGATTTGGGGACTGGTCATTAGAATAATATTCGATGGATGACAGTTGTAACTTCCGACTGATGAATATTAGGAAAATCAGGACATAAATATCTTGTGTTATACCTTTCTTATCTTAAATGTCCGATTTAATATTGAGTTTACCACACTATCATAGACATAGCGATTTATGTAGTGCAGATAATAGACACTCCCCACAAATTGTAGCCGTATGTGTTTTTTTTACGGATTTTGCATTTTACATAGCTGTACGTTGTGTTTTCGATAAGCACTTATATCTGACAAGTTGTCTAAATGCACATAATCATAACACATGTATACGTTTGGTCCAAACAGGTTGTACTGTGCGAAAAATGGCACTTTTCATTATTAGTCAAGATCGCCAAACGCAAGTACTTGCCGCGGTTGCCATGGCAACCACCATTATAATCGATTAAAATTCATGATTTTCGTGATCATTGTCACCGGCAAAGTGTTCCACTGCTTTTGCTTGTAATAATCTTTCGGACTGTATAACTGAAATTGTTAGACTGGAACAATTCGATTATCATAACCAAAAACAAAACGAAGTCCTATACGTTAACATGGAGAATATGGACCTTCTGCCCCCAACTGCCCCCAGCCTCGTTTTCGCGCGCGAGACTTACACGCCCTGTTGCCTCGGGTAGCCGCCTTGAAAATTGACCTTGTTTATCTGTGTCAAGAAGGGTCATGTGAGCGAGTGATCTTGGATGTTCGATTGGTATTCGGGTTACTCAAGTTACTCGTGTAGATCAATCGAAGTTGGTCTAGGAGGCAACGACCTCAATAACTGTGATTATCAGCCAGACCAATTGGACAAGAATATTTTGAATGTTGCCCGCTCTTTTGTCCGTGTTGACGGTTTCCAAAAGGTGGCCATTTGCCAAGTCCAGTATCGCTACCTCCTTCCGGTTCCCGCATGCGCACCGCCGCTGCACGGAAACACCCCAGTACAACAGTTTGGTTGATCAAGTAAACGTTGAATTGGGCCGCTTAACCGATTTCTTCCCCAAAATTAATTTTGGAAACATCGGGGACTTCTTTATTACCAAGCCTTTGTAGGTGATGATGGTGTCCATGTCGGTCCGGAGGGGAAACGGAAGTTCTTCTGTTCCACCCGCTGAGCTGCGCTTTTTCTAAGCCAGTGTTGATTTCTCGCGGATTAACTTCAAACATTTATAAGGTATTAGACTTTCGTTTCTCTTTCCATTATTCAACATTTATGCCTATTCATGCAGTGCTATTTCTCAATATATTATTATTTTATTATTTGGATAATAAGAATAATAGGACTATTTCCCTAGTCACTGTGGATTATTGTAATGTTTTAGCAAATTAATATTAATGTTGTACTGTATATGCATTTGAGTTATTTGTATGGCTATATACAAAACAGTGTGTAAAATCATTTAAGTATATGCATGTACACTGTGGGTGTCTGATATGCATACCATCTTGGCATTAAATTATGCCTATTTCCAACCTGTTATATATGTATTCATTGCTCTTTATACCAACACCAAAACGAGCTACGGCCACTGCTAAGTGCCATGATCTATACACACAATACATGACTAAACATAAAAGGTCGTTGCTGTGGGTTCGTTGAAGTGCTGCAAGCGCTTGATACGTTACTAAAACATC
>OZ024865.1:49075754-49095754 GCA_964017155.1 Oasisia sp. SBJ-2009 | reverse complement strand
CCTAAACCCAGCAGCCGTATATATGTCTTAATGGCCCAATCGGTAAAGTGTTTGATTTTGAGTCATAATATCTTATGATCAAATCCCGGCATATACTTTTTTTATAAATGATCCTTTTATAATTATATAACTTAAGCTTGTATTTGATTTTAATTTTTTTTTACCTTAATAATATAATATACGGGAGTAGATTGTAGAGCGCTTTGGGTAATCCTGATTATTTCATATACTGCACTATATAAGAAATTACATTTTTACCTTTAAAACATTTCCTCCAAGGATAATAGTAATCTTAGTGATTATGCTTAGTGTGTCTTTGAACTGTGCCAACTCGTCACAGTTCACATAAGTTCGCTTGGCTAGATGCCAGATCAACAATTCGCCTAGTCATGACATTCCCTCACGGTGTTCTGTCAGTAATGTGTGATCATTATCATGCGGACTACACCGTAATAATCGGTCAGTCATTCGACCATAATGGACATAATTGAAGAATGGAAGTCAGCCCGGGGTTCAAATCACTCTCACGCTCACCTCAAAGCATCAATAGCAAAATAGGTCATGCGTGACATTTGTTTGTAAACTACATTAACATAGGACAGTGTGCATCCAGGCGGTAGGGGCGGCTCGGTAAATATGGTATCGTTGTATCTCGCAAAGTGAGGAGTGGCACTGTGTGTTATAGAGGAGTGGCAACAACTGGTTATAGATGTATGGCAACAGCTGGTTATAGAGGAGTGGCAACAAATGGTTATAGAGGAGTGGCAACAACTGGTTATAGAGGAGTGGCTACAACTGGTTTTTGCGTCCGGAACCGACTGCGTAGAATTTCTTAGCAAGGGTTGTCACTTGACGCCATAAATGCATGCCAACCTGTCACCGAAAACTGAATGCCTTTTCAATTGTGTTTGAATGAGTGCATGGCATTGATCTTGTGCTTGTTTCTGCTTGATTAGTTGAATTTATTGATATTTGCAAAGACCCTTAGTACAATACCCGTTTTTTATTTGTTGTATGTATTTATTTAGGCGTTTTATTTATATTTCCCAAAATTGAACATTTTTGCTACGTCTAAGATCATTCGACCAACCTGTCAAGAATATTTCTGACCTATTTATTTGGTTCGAGGACAAAGCCTCAAAGAACAAAATCCCAACCGTTGATTTTAGATGTCGTTGTCCAGATGTTCTCGATGTATGCAGGCATGCATGGTGGCATACATGCAAGCTGAAACAATAAATTGTTTGTGCAACTTGGAGAGTAGCAGATGGTTACAGGACTTAGTGGTGTCAAAGTAGAGTGTGTTTACATTTGAACTAACACATGCAAAAAACAATTAATTGTTTGCATTTGTGTTCAATAATGAAACTTATCTTTACACTCAGTTTGATGTCATTCCAACAATTAAAAAAAATTATATCCTGCCAAGTACCCATTTTTAATCGAGTAAATTGATAATCCCTCGTCTAACCTTTTAATAATAATCTTCAAACACATAACATGGGATAGTTAATGTCTGTCTAATAATTAGCAAATCATCGATGTTAATCTTACTGGTGTACAGACGTCTGACTTGTTTCTCTAATCTTATTTTAATAAGGATATGATGTTTGCTTCTTTCCACTCTAAATTAAAATCACTCCTGCTTTAGGTGACAAAGTGAAAACGATTGCAAGTGGTAGTAATTTCGACGGAATCCCATGTAATCCATATAATTAGTTATCGCCCATATTTCATTAGCTACCGTTTGCACGATTATATTTCAACACAGCGTCTGCTATTGGAAGTGGACTAATATCTTCCACATAACTGAATTAAGCAGGATCTGCCATTAACAATCCCACTGATATTATATTTCCATCGCTAACTTGTCCAGGATCGACCTCATCCAGAACATTCTGTTTGCTTCCAACACAGGCACAATACCCCTTCCTGTCATGGTTTATATTACAAGATATTTTGCATTCATAGTTTATTTTGAATTTCCACATGTAGCTTGGTTATGTGCTTCATTATAAATAGTACAACCGTCCTCATAACCAGTACGTCTTTACGACGTCCACATCATTTATTTGCACGCAATTGTTTCTACTGGCTTCTTCAAATAAATACTTCTCTTTTGTCCGTTTGTCCTGTGTTTTCAAGGGAAACGTGTTCGACGAAGTTCAAAATGTTAAGGCAGTCCGTCAACTGGCTGCTGTATTAGCCTTCAGGTTGGGTTGTGGTAAAATGCTATGTATAAAAGGAAGTACTCTTAGGTCATAGACAGGTAGTGTTGGTTTAGCATGGCGCTGATGTTGAGCTGTGGTACTCCAGACAACTTGTTGAAACACGACTTGATAGGGACTACTATCAGGTTGTCTGATAGTTAGTGATAGGCAATGTTTATAAGTCCGCCAAGATGTGCACATGTCGCCATTCTGAGTATCACAGACGTCTTTCTTGCACCTTTCAATGTATTTAATTGCCTGCCTATACTTCAACTGTGTCGCCTACGTATAGCTAAGTTCTTATACAGCGCAGTATCAAGTCCTCATGGGAAAAAGATTGGTCACGTGCGGAAGAGCTGCACCACACCCTTCTGCCGCCACCATAGACAATATGGCCACGCGACAGAGGGGTGTGGCGCTGAGAAAGCTCAGCGCAACAGAAAATCGTATGCAAGTGCGGTTGCCCCGTCATCACAGGTTGATTGTGGGGTAAGCGAACTGCTGGCACAGGAGATAGACGGGACAGACGAGATAGGCGAGGCGACGCCGCCAGTGTTACACAACGCTGGCGCAGTCAGCAACAGTGTGCGACAGAGCGAGACGGCCGCACCCACGCCGCAAGCGTCGGGCTCGGAGACGCCGCAGCAGCCGGGAGCGGCTAAACCGCCTGTCAATGAAAGCCGACAGACCGTGACGGCCGAACCTCGGCCTCCGGGAGCGGCCGAAGACGAACCAACGGAATTGGCCGAACCCTGGCTGCAGGTGCCGGCCAAACCCAGGGCGCCGCAGCCGAAGCCACGGCGTGCGACCAAACAGTCCCCTCCGAAAGTGACCATCGACGTGCCCCTCTACTTCGACGTGGACATACCAGTAACGTACAACGACAGTTCGACTGACCTCTCGGCGCAGACCGAGAACGACGAGGAGTCCCCTTCCCCTGACTTTAAAGAGATTAAAGGCAGAAGGATGAAACGGAAGAGAAAAAAGGGCGTAGTTTCGTCCCTCATGAAAAAACATGCTGTTCACTAAACATTAGAATGATTTAATGTACGACTACTAATCATACCATTAAGTCATTAAAAGGCAACAGTTTCCCGGAGCCCATCCGCCTGAACGCCGGGCCACGGAGCCACCGGCAATGCCTACTGCGACGCCAGCCACTGCATTCACTCGGAGGCGTGACTTCGCGCCACGCCGGACGAGGGTACTGACCGTCCGCTACCAAGCATCGCCAGAGCGAAGTTCCCCGCTTGATCGCCCTCGTCACGGCCCGCGGCACACCGCAACCGTGGCGCTAGCCACACCGTTGCCGGCCAGCAATGAGTCGCACCTCCTTGCCTCTTTCCGCCTTTGTTTCGACGCACGCCGCGCAACCGACGCCGGCAGTTTCAAAGTATTCCGACGAGCGCCTCCGATCGTCGTCGGGCGTCCGCCCTGTAACGCGCTCTCGCGGATCGTCGCGCCCCGTGCCGACCGCCGCGTGCCTCGTTCCAGCCGCTTTTGGACGCTGGCCCGCCGCCGATCATCGTCCGCTGCCCGGCCACTCGCCCGCCAACCCGCGGTGATTGACGACTGTCATGCGTCGTCTCGCCGCTCGTTTATTACTATTTGTGATTTTAGTAGATCGGACGCTATAAGCGACAGTCGTTATTCTTTTCACTCTGACTTTACTCAGTCGAGTAAGATTCTTGTTTTACCGGCTAGACGCTGGACGCTAGTTACTCATATGGACTTATCTATATGAGAGAACGTTGTAGGATGGACAATAGCATTACTATATTGTAATTGAATACCAACATGTTTGACGTATATTTACACTTGTTACATACTATGTAGTATACTATGTACTATGTACATATCCTAGTAACAGGCGCGTATATACGCTATGGGACATCGAGTGCTTATGGTGCTCCTTGTTTTTTGCTCTTGTTTTAATTCATAAATCACGCTTTTATATGTACATATATGTGAGAGTATGAATAAAACATTGAAAAGACAAAAAAGTCCTCATGACTGTTTGAAGCGTTCTTCGCGTTCCTGCTTTGCAGACCTGTCCAATCAAACTCCAACTGTACTTCTCGGGGAAGCACCCAGCCACCCTGAAGTTAATCCGCGAAGACCATCGGTACACACCACCACATGCAGACAAGCTAACTGTAGCAAGGTAGAGCGAACGAACTTGGCCATATAATGTGTACATATAATATATATAACATACATGTCAATTGTTTACCACCATCGACATATGCTTGTGAAACATCTAAGAATACGTTACGAATATCGAAACAATCAAAGGTATTCCAATGAAAAATCAGATAACGTCACACATTACGTCATGCATTACGTTGACGCGAACGCCTCGTACGTGTGGTAGATCTCTCGGTGCAGCAGGCGCCGGCGGCAGAGCTCCCAAGCCATGCCGTTGCTCCGAACACAACTACTAGTTCTGTTTGTCATCTTCGTCACCCTGCGTAAGTGTCTGCGACCGACGTATGTTATTCACGAGCGTTTTTCGTGTTTACACACGTGGTTACATATTGCATGCATAAATATATGCACGTGCTTATGAACACGGCAGTTGTTATGGATAATATGTGTCATAGCTAGCTAAAACAACACCCACGCCCACATGGGCGCGCGCGTACACGCACGCACACAAGCACACACACAATGCATACAATGCCGAGCATTACGTATTGGGTGAGAGCCAGTTACGTCAACATATCGACCTTCACCTTTATTTACTCACTAATAATTGAACCGCTTTCGCAGCAAATATAGCAATGGAAATATAACGATTAAATATAATTATTATTATAAGATATTTTATGTATTTTTATGATACTGATCTAATTTAGAGACAACTTATAATTTTAATTTTACTTATGTATTTTTAGAGACAACTTATGTTTTTATTTTACTTATGTATTTTTAGACACAACGTATAATGTGTTTAATTTTGTATGTATTGTTAGAGACTATGTATTTTAAATAGTACCATTTTATAATTTTGTATATAATAATTTAAAGTATAATGCTAATCTATGTAAACTTTTACAATTAATTTAGTGAACACTCGATAAACCATAGGCTTCCTTGTTCACATGACGTCTGCAGCTTGGCTCTGGACGGCAACTTGTTAAACCTTTCTGAGAGGGATTTAATGTACAGCTTAGTAATTGTCTTCGAGATGGTATCTTCTCCTGCTTTCAATGTCTTGATGTTTATATGGTTGTTGCCTGTTGCTGTCCAATTTTTCATACCTCGTACTGCTGTTCCACCGCCCATGATGTTATCTGAGGTACCTGTTTTGGTTCAGTGTGGAGTATGGTATACCGTTCACTCTCACAGTTCGGTGTAGATGTATGTATGTATGTATGTATGTATGTATGTATGTATGGATGTATGTATGTATGTATGTATGTATGTATGTATGTATGTATGTATGTATATATGTATGTATATATGTATGTATGTATGTATGTATGTATGTATGTATGTATGTATGTATGTATGTATGTATGTATGCATGTATGAAAAATCAGTAATATGTTTGTTTCTGTTCTGAATGTACTGTTATTATACATTGTTTTTCTATAATTATATTAAACAGTTATTTAAATGCAATTTTACTTGTCACACACGTGCATCGACGTATTTAATTTTGTTGTACACTTGTAATTCACTATATCACTATTTCAGTTAACTAGTTGCACTATTATGATGCTGCTGTATAGGTTTTTGTGTTTATGTTCACGCATTATTAATTGTTGCGTAATTGTTAAAATACATGAATAAGGAAAATAAGCATTGTTGCTTAAATCCAATTGTTACATTGTAACATGTACATTGACATGAAGTTATTACTTTACTGTATTACTTTACTGTATGTACACGACATTATAAAACAATAAAGCTATTACTATTACTATTACTATTACTATTACTATTACTATTACTATTACTATTACTATTACTATTACTATTACTATTACTATTACTATTACTATTACTATTACTATTACTATTACTATTACTATTACTATTACTATTACTATTACTATTACTATTACTATTACTATTACTATTACTATTACTATTACTATTACTATTACTATTACTATTACTATTACTATTACTATTACAATGTATGTATGTATGTATGTATGTATGTATGTATGTATGTATGTATGTATGTATGTATGTATGTATGTATGTATGTATGTATATACGTATGTATGTATGTATGTATGTATGTATATACGTATGTATGTATGTTTGTATGCATACATGCATGTGTGTATGTGCATGTATGAATGTGTGTATGCATGTGTAGCGGCATGCGCATTAGCGTGTCCAACAGAACATTGAAATAAACCGGGCTAATATATGAAGTTGGGAGGGAGAACAAATGAGTAACAAATTCAGAGAAAATCATTGGGCGGAAAAGACCTCTCAATGCATCCAAATGTTTATAAACTCACAATATAATAATACATTTTAGAACTTGTCTATTTGGCAGCCACATGTGTCCAACAGTGAACCTCGCTTTTAAAAGGGGTTTTTAAAAGCGAGGTCATGCTTAACAAATATGTTATGTTTTTTGGAAGATGTCACAAAGTGGGTAGATGAGGGATCACCAGTAGATATAATCTACTTAGATTTTAAAAAAGCCTTTGACAAAGTGCCACACCAAAGATTACTACTTAAACTAAAGGCGCATGGCATAGGAAATAGTATGATTAACTGGATAGAAAAATGGCTTATTGATAGAAGACAAAGAGTAGTAGTTGATGGGGAGGTTTCAAATTGGAAATCTGTTTTGAGTGGAGTACCGCAAGGATCAGTATTGGGACCTATTTTATTCTTAATATATATCAATGATTTGGATGATGACATAACAAGCAAGGTGTTGAAGTTTGCGGACGACACAAATGTGTTTAGGAAAATAAAAAGTGATGCAGATACACAGCATTTACAAGATGATCTAAATAAGTTGATAGAATGGTCTGAGAAATGGCAAATGCTGTTTAACTTTAGAAAGTGTAAGTGCCTCCACACAGGACATGGGAATGAAAATGCACAATATACAATGGGTGGTACTGTACTAAATACTACTGTAAAGGAAAAGGACTTAGGTTTAACCATTAGTGCTGACATGAAGGTATCAGAGCAGTGTGGAATTGCAGCAGCGAAGGCAAACCAAATTCTTGGATTAATTAGGCGAAATATAGTATACAAAGAAAAAGAACTAATAATACCGCTTTATAAAACAATAGTTAGGCCTCATTTAGAATATTGTATACAAACATGGAGGCCATATCGCAAGAAGGATATTGATATGCTAGCTAGAAAGAGTACAAAGGAGAGCAACAAAAATGATACCAAAACTCAGGAATATTAGTTATGAAATGCGTCTAAAAGAATGTGGTCTAACAACACTAGAAACCAGAAGATTGAGAGGAGATCAGATTGAGGTTTTTAAAATATTGAATGGGTATGAAAATATTGACAGAAATATTTTTTTCACGGTCAAGGAAGAGAGAAGGACTAGAGGACATGGAGTTGCATTAGCAAAGAAGCAGTGTAGACTAGATATTAGAAAATTTTCATTTTTCCAAAGAATAGTAAACGAATGGAACAAATTATCAGCTGATTGTGTAGGTGCTAGAAGTGTTAATATGTTTAAAAATAAAATTGACATATACCTAAGACGGGCAGGGTATACTTAGATAGATAGGTTGGACTCTCGATAAGCCAAACGGCTTCCTTGTCCACCTGCCATGTAGAGTTGATTCTCTAGGTGGCAATCTTGTTAAATCTTGTTAAATCATAAACGTGTAGATATAAAGGTCAATGAGCGTTTTGGTTCGTTTGGATTAATCGGGTCCTAGAACAAATTCAGCTTGACTGCCCAAAAGGCAGATTTGAGCAATTCTGGTAAGTTGCATAAATCCAAGATGGCCGCTGGTCATATCTTAACAAAATTACTTAAGAATCACTTGTTTTAGAATTATGTACAACACGTCTTTCAGGGATATTTGGGTATGTAGAATCCATTTATAATGTTAAATGTTCAGTTCAATGTCAAGATCAGAAGCTGAAGGTCAGGTGATGGTCAAACTGAACAATGAATGAAACCATCTATGAAACTATGTTTTGCAATGAACATAAATGGATAATTTTACAATTCATTGTATGTTACAAGGATTTACATATATTATTTCTTGTAACATACAATGGATTTCGCACACAATTACTTAACGCAACAATCTCCCTTACGATGAAATTTGCATACCTACATAAGTAATAGTATAATATATACACTATGTATGATACGTGTTTGAGATAATTTAAATTATGAGTAATTACTTTTGTCATGAACAAATGTGTGAACTATTTTAAAATAATTAATTTGTGTATATGAATAAACTAAAATATAATTTCATATAAGATTCCAGTTATTATCCACCGTGAAACCAACATTTACCTTCAGCATATGATCTTAACCTTCATCTAAAAAGGTAACACCAGGAATGGGTTTCAAGCACCCAAATACCCCAAAAAGGGGTATTATACCTCATTATAAGAAAAATGATTATAAAGTGTAGTTTACATATGATCAATGGCCATCTTGGATTTATTCAAATTAAATTATTTGCCCAAAGTTGCCGTTTGGGCGACCAGGCTGAATGTGTTCTAGGACCCGATATGAGTTCAAGTCAACTAAGCAGTTCATATGATAGAAAATGCCTAGATTTGCTAATGAACAGATGCTACTGTCAAGTTGACTGTCTCATAGTTCTCATTGAACGACGAGTTTATACAGACTTTGTCTCTTTCACTAAATGGATTTTTCAGGAATTTCACCACATTTGGTTTCTCACCACCTCAACTTTTTAGTTCAAGTGCGTGTGCGTGTGCGTGTGCGTGTGCGTGTGCGTGTGCGTGTGCGTGTGCGTGTGCGTGTGCGTGTGCGTGTGCGTGTGCGTGTGCGTGTGCGTGTGCGTGTGCGTGTGCGTGTGCGTGTGCGTGTGCGTGTGCGTGTGCGTGTGCGTGTGCGTGTGCGTGTGCGTGTGCGTGTGCGTGTGCGTGTGCGTGTGCGTGTGCGTGTGCGTGTGCGTGTGCGTGTGCGTGTGCGTGTGCGTGTGCGTGTGCGTGTGCGTGTGCGTGTGCGTGTGCGTGTGCGTGTGCGTGTGCGTGTGCGTGTGCGTGTGCGTGTGCGTGTGCGTGTGCGTGTGCGTGTGCGTGTGCGTGTGCGTGTGCGTGTGCGTGTGCGTGTGCGTGTGCGTGTGCGTGTGCGTGTGCGTGTGCGTGTGCGTGTGCGTGTGCGTGTGCGTGTGCGTGTGCGTGTGCGTGTGCGTGTGCGTGTGCGTGTGCGTGTGCGTGTGCGTGTGCGTGTGCGTGTGCGTGTGCGTGTGCGTGTGCGTGTGCGTGTGCGTGTGCGTGTGCGTGTGCGTGTGCGTGTGCGTGTGCGTGTGCGTGTGCGTGTGCGTGTGCGTGTGCGTGTGCGTGTGCGTGTGCGTGTGCGTGTGCGTGTGCGTGTGCGTGTGCGTGTGCGTGTGCGTGTGCGTGTGCGTGTGCGTGTGCGTGTGCGCGTGCGCGTGCGCGTGCGCGTGCGCGTGCGCGTGCGCGTGCGCGTGCGCGTGCGCGTGCGCGTGCGCGTGCGCGTGCGCGTGCGCGTGCGCGTGCGCGTGCGCGTGCGCGTGCGCGTGCGCGTGCGCGTGCGCGTGCGCGTGCGCGTGCGCGTGCGCGTGCGCGTGCGCGTGCGCGTGCGCGTGCGCGTGCGCGTGCGCGTGTGCGCGTGCGCGTGCGTGTGTGTATGGTCAGGTGCAGGTGCTGAGGCATGTACACTTACGGATATGTATATATATATATATATATATATATATATATATATATATATATATATATATATATATATATATATATATATATACATATATATATATATATATATATATATATATATATATATATATATATATATATATATATATATACATATATATATATATATATATATATATATATATATATATATATATATACATATATATATACATATATATATATATATATATATATATATATATATATATATATATATATATATATATATGTATATATATATATATGTATATATATATATATATATATATATATATATATATATATATATATATATATATATATATATATATATATATATACGTGTATGTGCGTGTGTGTATGTATGCATGTATGTACAATAAATATATTGTATACGCTAATTTTGATATCTATTTTAGACGCGGTCAGCCAGGTGGAAAAGCTGGTGAAGCGAAGCGTTGATTTAGACGAATGTGCGTATTGACATAAATTATTTGCGTTTAGATTAAGTTTACATAAGACATTGTAACGTAGTCTAGCCGCCAGACAATGTGGTTGTGCAGTGTAACGTAGTCTTGTCACCTGTCAACTTTGCAATGCAGTGTAGCCATATCTAGCAATGGTTTTCGGTGGTTGCCGTAAGTCCTGTTTCAACATATACAGTAGTCGCATATCGTTGCGAATTTATTAATCCAAAGATGGTCTTCAATAGGTGAACATACATGGAATTTATCTTCCTTGTTATGGAATACCACACAGATACTCCCGTTGTGTTTAGAAATATATTCATCGCACCAGAGCATTCCAAAGGAAAAGCGGTTGGTTGCCTACTAGGGATTCTGAAATAACACAAGATGGCTGACAACAGTATTTCTGGTAAATCGACATGACAACACATGTTATAATTAATTTAGCATATACCATAAATAGAAACTCACAACTTAAGCAGAAGATCCACTTCTTCAAGATATGGTACTTATTTGTGATGTATTTGCGTGCGTTCGGCTTCAAAGACTCCAACATGATCAGTTGGTAGTCTAAGACGACACAAAACTATAACCCAAGTGAGTGCTAAAGTAACTACTGTCCCATTCAAAGTATGTTATTATGATTAAAGTACTTACAATGTTTAAAAGAAATATAATAAATATATATATATATATATATATATATATATATATGTATATATATATATATATATATATATATATATATATATATATATATATACATTCATACATACATACATACATACATACATACATACATACATACATACATACATACATACATACATACATACATACATACATACATACATACATACATACATAATTGGCTTCGTAACACCTATGTAAAATGAATTATTGTATTGGCTGCAGGCTGCGAGTAGAAGCAAATTAAGTGTATAAGTGTGTTGACGACAGTGTTGACGACAGTGTTGACGACAGTGTTGACGACAGTGTTGACGACAGTGTTGACGACAGTGTTGACGACAGTGTTGACGACAGTGTTGACGACAGTGTTGACGACAGTGTTGACGACAGTGTTGACGACAGTGACTTACATATGTCATGAATTGCATCCCGCAACCCCGTTTTACATTAGTACATTTGATCTATTTCGTTATTCTTTCATTTACCTTGATAGTTTATTAATATTACTGTTAGTTTAATATATACATATATTCTATTGAGTTTATGTACAACGCGCGGATCCGCTAAGGGCGTATTAGTGGTTTATATATATTTATATCGATAATAATAAAAACGTATTATTAATATTATTACTAGCTGAATTACCTGCACATGAACGGGAAAAGGCAGTTATCCTCGGTAAATGTATTGCGATATATAAAGTCATATACACACGGCCCTGAATAACGTTAATGTCCTAGCTGAGTTGCTCAGCCTTAGTGGGATCTCAAATTTAATAATTTTTTGCATTTGAACAAAAGCTTAACATTTGGCTCAGATTACATTTATACCATATTTAAAAAAAGAAATTGATGGAAGCAATCTGATATATGTATACTTCCATCACCTTCCTATCACACTTAGGTGGCGCTTATATTTTCTACATTCCTGTAAATGCGGCGCGCACACCGATGGCGATGGCCGTATTGATTGTAAGACTGGATTGTCAGACTTATTATCGTTATATTTTTACAAGATATAGAATCAGCGACGAGTAGACCTATAATGAAGACGTTCGCCAGTTCTCGTAGAAATAGCCTCCGAATACTCGCTCTTGTCGTTCACTGCGATAATGCACTTAAGACGTATCTTCATAGAAGAAGCAATTTGGAATCTTCATCATGCCGCGCAGAAGCACGTGCGAGTTGTTATTGTGCCGTAGGATGCCGATCTCGCGTAAAGCACGTGACCGAAAAACCACAGGATATCGTCAGCTGATTATTGTTTATCCCGTTATAACCGGTGTGACTACAGTTCTACGTGGACGACCAAAAACAAAAGAACGCATTTTAAAAGTAAACTAAATGTGCGTATTAGTTAAACTATTAACACAATCGACATCAGGAAACACACTAATTGAATGGACACCTGAACAAAATGAATACAATGTAGCGATACTGTTGCTATTGATCATTGATCGCAAAATTCTTTTTAATACGATATAAACATATAGAGCAAATATACATTGTCGTGTTTCATTTATTAAACAGAATACACCGTTGTTCTTTCCTTTGCATTGTTTTAGTGCCACACACTTGCGCCACTAGACCTACGCCGTGTACGAATGGAACTGCGTGTCTCGAGCTGCCGGGAGGCAAGTCATCCTGCATAGATCCCCCAGGTACAAAGTGATGATATGTCAGTATTCATCTGGTCATATATATGTGACGTGGTCGGGTGGGTTTACAGATATATGGTTTCAGAGTTCTTGTTGGAATGCAAATATAGTTATTACGCTATGCCAACATGTCTTAGTATACTCATGTATAGATGAACACATACAGACACGCACACACATGCCCACCTACACACAACCACCGACCCCGAACACGCGCACACATACGCACATACGCATATACACCCGCAACCACCGACTCCGAACACGCGCACACATGCGCACATACACACGCAACCACCGACCTCGAACACGCGCACACATGCGCACTTACACACGCAACCATCGACCCAGAACACACACATGCGCGCGCGCACATACACACCCAACCTCCGACCCCGAACACGCACACACACGCACACACACACACACACACACACACACACACACACTCACGCACACACACACACAAACACACACACACACACACACACACACACACATGCGCACATACACCGTTTTCTTTCCATTGCGCAATGTTTCAGGAAACTACCCTTGCGCCACAAGACCTAGGGCGTGTGCGGAAGTTTCTGTCTGCGTCGATCTGGCCGGTAACAAATCACGCTGTGAGGAGCCATTTGGTGAGTGAGTGCGTGAGTGAGTGAGTGAGTGAGTGAGTGAGTGAGTGAGTGAGTGAGGTGATTTGGTAAAACATTATAATACATGCAAAAAATATGTATTCGATGCATAAGCAAATAACGAAATAAGCATATATATAATATTTCCCGAGGATAAACACATTAAACTACTCAATAGCACACTTGTTTCCAATGTGGTCCTCCAAAACAAAATACTAAGAATCAATTTAAGAAAAAAAGCAATAACTTTTTGTTGATTAAGCAGTCATTCACGGATTCTAGTTCAGAACTTAAATTTACCTCGATTTCTACTATATCCATTCCTGAGGCAAGCAAGACTTAATCGTCCGCGCACAATAATAGCTTGCTTTTAACTGCAGCAGACATGTCATTTATGTATAAATAACAGAGGCCCAAGTATAGAACCTTGTGGCACGCCGCATGTGATACCTTTAGCCACATACTTTGTTCCATCGACATCGTTATCCTGTAACCTACCCGTTAAAGACGACCTAAACCAACATATAGAGAGAGTTCATCAACAGCTACACCACTACGTCTCTTCAAACGAATGGCATGATCCACAATATCGACTGCTTTTTGCAAATCTAATAATACTATATCTGTGTAATTGCCGTTATCACACTGTTGTTTAATGTAATCAGTTAGGTGGATCAAACATGTATCAGTGGAGTAGGACGACCGAAAACCAGACTGATATTTATATAGTAGTTTATGTTCCGTTAACAAACGGTTCAGTTGATTAAACACTACTTTTTCAAATACTTTAGATATTATACTTAGCACAGAAATTGGTCTGTAGTTCTCAACATTAGTCTCACTCTTCTTTTTGTACAATGGAACAACCCTAGCCACCTTAAGATCATCAGGGATATTTCCAGTAGTTATAAATAAGTTTACAATGTGAATAAGATGTTTTGCAATGACAGAAGAACCATCTGTGATCAATCTTGCAGGGATTTCATCTAAGCCGGTAGCCTTGCTACCGCTAATACTACTTAATATACTGGAAACTTGATCCACAGTTACACTGACGAGACCAAACATATTATCTGAAACATTTTGGTTTTGATAAACAATCAATAACATGAGCATCGTCAAATCGGCCTGAACATGTTGGAAGATTCTCGACACGCTATGAAACAATATAAGTAAAATAATCATAAACATATTATGCTACCTTCTGGTTATCAAAACATAATTCATTTTTCAATGTTCAGACTGATACGTTTTGGTGTTGTTTTACCTTTTTATGATGCATCAATCTCTTTCTGAATTTGTCATAGGTTTTTTGGACGGTTATGGTTTTCATTTACAGCGTGTACATAATACTGAGATTTCGCTTTTGATTTTTATATTTGACTTGATATTTATGATAAACAAATAAATTGTAGTCCAATTGATCTTTTGACCTTCTAAATGTTCGTAAATATTTATCCTTTTGCCTGATTAAATTAAATATTTCGCTGGACATCCAAGGTGTTGTCCTTTGTTTAACTCGAACCTCCTTTAGACCTTTGGACCTGCCCTATAGGCACGTAGACATTTCGGAGGTATCGAAGTTTGACTGTTGATTTGGGTAATATATACATACGGCTTTAATATTCTACTAGGTGGAAATTTCAAAAACTGGGCATAACGTGGCGACGGCCATTTTTCAAAATGGCTGCCAAATTCAATATCCCCGTATCTTAATAAATACGGCATGCAAAGCAATAATTGTGGTATGCCAATGTATGTTTCAGGAAACTCCAATTTCAAATATGCAATTACTTGGCTCCTATGGCATTTATTTCGGCCATTTTCAAAGATGGCGGTCGTCAAACCAAATGTCCCAATACCTCAAAAACTACGTCACCTAGAGCAATTTTATTGACGTTGTTGGATAGCTTGGTGAATAGCGATATCACATATGTTATTTGTTACCTTCAATAACATAACAATTCGCGCCATTTTTAAAGATGGCGTCTGTCAAAGGCCATTATGTCCGTATTTAAGAAATACGGTATTTAGATCCATCTTTCACCACATCTTAAGTGCTTCATGTCGTCGAAGGGTGTAGCAGATATACAGTGGAGACCTGTTTGACCCACTGTTAACATTAGTTATAAGTTTGAGACGAGTTCAACGCCGTATATGATATGTTCCCTATTATCGCTCAGTATACATGAGATTGTTTACAATAAGCCAAGGTTGCCTCATTGATTGAAGACATTTCTATTATATACCAACACACAAGTACATTACTGTAGCTATTATTATTTCAAACTTTTTTGTTTCTTGTCTTGCCATATTTCAGATAATTGAAAATAAACGTGGCCATGGACAAAAATACATAATAACTTGAGATATTTCACCTTCGGATTTTCAAGTCTGCTCCTGCCTCTCCTGAACTTAATGTATTATTTGCATATTGGGCAAGACCATCGAGCTACTTTATTGTGGGGAGACTAGCAGGAAACGTGTCAGTAACGTAGCAGAGCTCAAAAATGACATTGTTAACAAAAGAATAACAAAGATTATCGGACCTGACTGCATTCAAGTATCACAATACCCATACATATGTTATAAACGATAAACTGGTATACGCAATCTCCGGCCTATTTAGGAGGAACCCATGGTAACTGGTGAGATAAACAAACTATAAGAAGCAGCCAACAATATTTCCATACGTAGCACAAGCTCTCCCCTACCAGGATCCGTGTTTATCCGGAATACATTGATTGTACCATATGTGGGAGTGATAGGATTCGAGAACAAACGAAAAACAGTGAGGGAAAAGTTCAGAATGTATAAATACGAAAGCGCAGTGAAATTTCTAGATGCAATTAGATTTTTTTAATGACGCATTTCTAAGATGCACATACGCCTGAAAGTGTATTTGCTGCTGACAGTCAGAAACAAAATATGGTCCTCCTCAAAATAAATCGTGGAGGCTTTGTCTCATTTATATCCTTTGTACAAAGATGGCTATGGGTTGACAGTTACTGAAATTAAGGATTTCATGTTCAGTTTAGCAGTTAGTTATGATACTGAGTTTTACAACAAAGATGTAAACACAAATTTATTGGACAACTATAGTGAAATGACTGAGTTATGTCCTAGTTATCGAGTCGTAGAAAAGAGACATTCTCAGAGAGGCTTTTGAAGTAAGTTGATTTCAAGATAGGTGACAAATGGAGTGATGATTATGATGTGAAATAATCATGGGAAAACGTCAGATCAGTTGCTGACTTTCTGTGCCTCGCTCTTTGGCATTAAAAGATATCGTATGTTTAAAATTGAAATGATGATTATGATGCTTGATGGTGATGACGATGAAGTGACGCATGGTGACGACGTTGACCACAAAGAGAATACTACATACATAGAGTGGATCGTTATTAACACGCAAACTCAACTCAGTTGCCTCTATCACATATTGCGCTATCAAATATTCAAGGGTGCAAAAAAGACGCCTGTCAACGTCTGATGATCTCCACACACGACTTAACAACATTCATTTCTCTCATCTTTGTTGCTGTACGTTTTACGCTAATATCTGATGAAAAGCATATTCCATGGGCACATTGAATTGATAACTAGGACAGAACTGAATTGTATCATTATAGTTGTCCAATACACGCATCTTAGAATGTCTGTTGTATAACGCAGAATCATAATTCTCTGCTAAACTGGACATGAAATCCTTAATTTCAGTAACTCAACCCATAGCCGTCTTTGATCAGTGGATCTAAATAAGACAAAGCTTCCACGAACAAATCATGTTTAGGTTTAGTTTGAGGAGGACCATTATTTTGTTTGTGTATATATATATATATATATATATATATATATATATATATATATATATATATATATATATATATATATATATATATATATATATATATATCTGTATATATATATATAAGCAAATACACTTTCAGACGTACTCAAGTATGCGCATCTAGCAAATACGTTATCTCATTGCATCCAGAAGGTTTACACCACTTTCGTGATTAACAAGTAAGAACTTATCCCTCACTCTTCCTTTTTAACCGAACGCTATCACTCCCACGTACATTGATTGTAGTATGGTGCAATGTATGGTACAGTCAATGTAGTCCGGAAAAACACGGATTCTGGTATATGAGAGCTTGTGCTGCGTGTGTAAGGATTATGGATTGCTTCTTGTAGTTTATTTATCTCAACAGTTACCTCCGGTTCCTCCAAAATTAATATGAGATTTCGTATATCAGTGTATCGTTTATAACATGCAAACGTATTGTGATACTTGAATGCACAGTCATGTCCGTGAATCCCTAATACTGTATTAACAATGTCATCTTTGAGCTCAGCTACGTGACTGACACGTTTCCTGCTTGTCTCCCCACCATAAAGTGGCTCGACGGTCTTGCCCAATATGAAAATAATACATCAAGTTCAGAAGATGCAAGAGCAGACTTGAAAATTCGAATGTAAATATCTCAAGTTATTATTTATTTTTGTCTATGGCCACGTTTATTTTCAATCATCTGAAATATGGCAAGACAAGAAACAAAAAAGTTTGAAAGAATAATAGCTAGAGTAATGTACTTGTGTGTTGGTATATAATAGCAATGTCTCCAATCAATGAGGCAACCTTGGCTTATTGTAAACAAATACCACATTACTACTTCTCTTTTGGGATAGTTATAACAGTGGGGATATATCTCGTAGGCAATTACCACCTGGCTTAAAACATAATTTGACTGCTCAGTACCTGATAATCTATATAGACCGATGGTAGTCCTGGCCTGAGTGATGCAGGCTTTAACCTATAAACATGTTATTCACATGCACCTTTCCATCTGTAATGTGTTCTGGTGATGACTCTTTTCAAAAATACATGAAATTCATAATTATATTAGCATTTGGTTATATACAGATGACACATCGAGTAATGGTCTCGCCATAGTTTTATCTCATGTATACTGAGCGATAATAGGGAACATATCATATACGGCGTTGAACTCGTCTCAAACTTATAAGTAATGTTAACAGTGGGTCAAACAGGTCTCCACTGTATATCTGCTACACCCTTCGACGACACGAAGCACTGGTGAAAGATGGATCTAAATACCGTATTTCTTAAATACGGACATAAAGGGCTTTGACAGACGCCATCTTGAAAAATGGCGCGAATTGTTATGTTATTGAATGTAACAAATAACATATTTGATATCGCTATCCACCAAGCTATCCAAACACGTCAATCAAATTGCTCTAGCTCTTGCTGAGCTGGTTTTGAGATATTGGGACATTTGTATTGACGACCGCCATCTTTAAAAATGGCGGAAATAAATGCCATAGGAGCCAAGTAATTGTATATTTGAAATTGGAGTCTCCTGAAACATACATTGGCATACCACAATTATTGCTTTGTATGCCGTATTTATTAAGATACGGGGATATTGAATTTGGCAGCCATTTTGAAAAATGGCCGTCGCCACGTTATGCCCAGTTTTTGAAATGTCCACCTAGTAGAATATTAAAGCCATATGTATATATAACCCAAATCTACAGTCAAACTTCGATACCTCCGAAATGTCTACGGGCCTATGGGGCAGGTCCTGGACTACTTATGCGGTGCCACTTTATCAAGAATAGATAACAATGTTGATTTGAATTTGCCTCACGCGGTATTAAAGGATCACTAATACCAACATTTAGGACACCTGACTGACACACTTTATCATGGTCAGTTACAAAGATAAGATCAATAGCAGATTCACTATTATTACACACTCTGGTACTTTATGTGATCAGTTGCTTAAAACCAAATGCACGTTCAAAATTACGAAGAGCATTAACAAGAATATTGTTACTAGATGGCACTAAAACATAAATCAAAGTCCGTGAGAATGGCTGCGACATACTTATGGCTGTCAAGTGCTCTGCGACAATCCTCTACTAGTCTCAATAGATTGGAATGACACGCCATGCCCGGCCTGAAAGCACCGAGGAAAGGGTTGAACACATTATCAAAATGAGTGCTTAATTGGGAGCTGATGGCGTTTTCAAATAGCTTAGAGATTAACGGGAGAATGCTAATGGGTCTGTAGTGTTTGTAACCCTGTTGGATACTTAAAGTCGCCAGAGGGCACTGCAGTATAAGGCCACGCCCAGCTGGTTGAGCTGGACAACTGCTGAGGCGCAGTTTGCCCTCGGCCAGCGACCGGTCAACAATTACGTCTAGCGACCGGTCAACACTTGTACCCAGTAACCCAGTATATAACCAGCTGGGCGTGGCCTTATACTACAGTGCCCTCTGGCGACTGTAAGTATCCACCAGGGTTACATGTTGCATCTTTATTCTTATACACCGGGATAACTTGCGCTTCTTTAAGTCTGTTTGGGAAGGCTGAGGTCGCAAATGAGTGGTTTATTAATTTTACAAGTGGTTGTGAAATTGATTTACTGCAAG
>OZ024865.1:49058254-49070754 GCA_964017155.1 Oasisia sp. SBJ-2009 | reverse complement strand
AGCTGAAGCCACGACGACAGCTGCTGCCATTGAAGACAGCTGAAGCCACTGGCAACAGCTGCTGCCACTGACGACAGCTGAAGCCACTGACGACACCTGAAGCCACGACGACAGCTGCTGCCACTGACGACAGCTGAAGCCACGACGACAGCTGAAGCCACTGACGACACCTGAAGCCACGACGACAGCTGAAGCCACTGACGACAGCTGCTGCAACGACGACAGCTGCTGCCCCGATGACAGCTGAAGCCACGACGACAGCTGCTGCCACTGACGACAGCTGAAGCCACGACGACATCTGAAGCCACGACGAGAGCTGAAGCCACTGACGACAGCTGCTGCAACGACGACAGCTGAAGCCACGACGACAGCTGAAGCCACGACGACAGCTAAAGCCACTGACGACAGCTGAAGCCACTGACGACAGCTGAAGCCACGACGACAGCTGAAGCCACGACGACTGACGACAGCCGCTTCAACGACTGCCTGTACAACGGTAGCGGCCGCTGAGTCTACAACTGCCGCGTCGGTAGTAGCTGAGGCCAGCCATAACGTGTAAGTGATGTCATCCGTCGAGTGCAATCATTTGTCATATCAAACAAAACTGCACCTCTGCGAAATCCTTGAAGGTGTCATAAAAAGAATCGCGAGAAAGAGACTTCTCTCACGAGAAATTACGACCGAAACGTGAAGGTAATCAAGCGGTTGTCTAATAGAAATACGAATCGGCGCTACCTGTGTAATGGCATAGCAACCTCACCGGTCCCTCGATAGGATGGATACGTCCAATGGTCGGTCTTTTGCCCGGAGGTGACTCAAGAGCCCGACTCTTGATCTGCAGATCGTGTTGCATTGTAGGCAGGAGATGGCAGATGGAAGGGAGACGTGATTATGTTGACACGTCTTCCTCTCATTTCTCCTCTGCCGTGAAGTGGACGGTTTCTTTGAAATTTACGGGTGACAAACGATAAAACAGGAAATGGAGAGAGCAGTGTTGTATACGCGCATTATTTGCAGCGTGACTGGATACTTCCCAGAAAGTGTGAAGCGTTTCTCCGTCTCCCCGTCTCCCCGTCTTCACGTCTCCCAGACTCAGAGGTCTCCCTCCTCCATATTTATGATTTCAATGACGACGCTTGTGGACAATAGTTACTAAAATTGTATAATACTTATATTTTTGTACGCACACCAGCGTGCATGCGTGCGAGTGCATGCATTGGTTCGTCGTTATATACTTCTGTATACAAACAATTAGTAACTAGTCAACTTACCATGTCTTATGTCATGGGCCGTCCAATGTTGTCTGTATGTTTTACCTTTAGCTAGATGATGCATTTAATTTTGGGTGTCCTGAATCCGGTTACGTTCCAATGTGAGTTGCTCTGGTAGGCGGTATTGCGCGTCGTAACAGTTACGTCACTTCCTTCCCGACGGTTAACGTCGACAATGTACTCGCTGTCTATGAATAAAGGCATTTTAAGCTCACTACTTTACCAAATCCAAGAAAAAATTACCTTCTTATCTACTTGCATGCAAACACACTGAGTATGTAGCTACATGCTATATAAAAAGTAGGCTGCAAGGAATTGTGGGACAGAAATTGCGCTTACGTCAAGGGACGTGGTTAGGTATTGACGCCTTATTCATAAATGCAGAACTATCCTGCAGATGTCGCCACTGTCGTCAAAATATTCCATGGTTGTGGAGAAGACGCCCTCAAATGCCACTTTCATTTGCAAAATCGGTTAGTTTGGATGGTTAAGGCTAGGGTTGTGTTGAATAGGGTTTTGTCAGAATTTACACCTGAGGCCGAGGTTATAAAACCGTACTCAGTACTCCGTGACCAAATTCCATGCTCAAGCCTCGCTTTCACACCATGCTCATACGCAACGTAGGTCACCAAACTTCCTGAATAGGGAATCGTACTCAGACTTGAGCACGGAACGTCCAAATCCTGAGTATGCTCAAGACCATGCTCAACGCCGTACTCAAGCAAACAAAGATGGCAGCTGACGTAGAAATTGGTCGATTTCGTTGGCAAAGTTCTACGTTTTTGATCAGATATGCAGCCCGATTTCAGCGTCCGAGTATCTTATGAGGTGTTATCGATCTATTTGAAGAGGTGGTGTAACAAGAATGATTTGACAGGCACTGTGTTGTGCCTACAACGGCGGTGTTTACTGAACATTTCCAAACTAAGCGGCAGACAACGACAGTACAATACAGTGTTGCAATAGTTATGTTTTGGTGGCAGTTTTTCGGTTATGGGGACAATTTGTTTACTTCGTGTGGTACTCTAAACTATCTTAAGCACGTGTACATTCAGCAATTCGCTACAAAATGAAAAATTTCCAGATAACATGAAATTTGTACGAGTAATCCCTATATTAAGAAAACATGATGTACAATAATTCTGTCTAACTACAGTCCAGTGTCTGATTTAAATCAATTCTCGAAACTACTAAAAAGTATATTCATAGAAGATTAATGTCTTTCTTGAATGTTAAAAAATGTACAATTGGCAGCGTGGATTTAGAAAACAAAACACTCTAATTGCAGTATTAGAATTGGTTTATAAACTCGGCCCCTAGTGTTTATAAACATGTCAAGATGGAGGGCCAACACGACGCCATCGTGTCTCTGGTTGCAGTGAAGACGTGTAGAGGATGCCGGAATAAGGCGAGCAGGACCAGACTCGTGTCACATGCCTGCAACGACACCGCCAGCCAGGTGTGTCACAGGTAAGTGTCACCAGCGTCACTGTTGTCCAACCGATGTTTCTGTTTGTCTCTGTCTATCAGTCTGTCTGTCTCTCGATCAATGTACTCTTGCTGTTTTATTATGTCCGTAACATCTATTTTCTCCCAATCAAACGTTCACTCACTCACACACTCACGCCCTCATTCACTCACTCACTCATTCACTCATTCGATCACTCACTCATCCACTCACTCGCTCACCCGCTCACTCGCTAAAACATTCACTCAATCGCTTGGTCACACATTCATTCACTCTTTCACTAGATCACTCACTCATTCACTAACTTGGTCACACACTTCCACATTCACTAACTAAATAACGCATATGCCCACTCAGTATGTAACTAGTCATTTCAGTCATTTAATCATTATTTTACTCAATCACGCACTGGTTGTTATTTCACACCCATTCATACTTGCACACTGCATGACTACCTACCTCCCTACTCTTCTCCTACCTATTCCTGTCCCATTCTCAGTGCCCCTTTTAAGCCAAAAACGTGTAAGTCAGTTTAAATTGCAATGCGACTGTGTGAGTGCATGTATGAGTGTGAGTGTGTGGGGGTGGGGGTGGAGGGGTGTCTGATATCTATATATATATATATATATATATATATATATATATATATATATATATATATATATATATATATATATGTGTGTGTGTGTGTGTGTGTGTGTGTGTGTGTGTGTGTGTGTGTGTGTGTGTGTGTTTGTGTGCGTATGCGTGTGTGCGTGTGTGCGTGTGTGCGTGTGTGCGTGTGTGCGTGTGTGCGACTGTGTGCGACTGTGTGTTACTACTTGTCCCGCCAGCAGCGAGAAGTCAACACGATTTATGTTAACCTTTTCAATCAACAAAAATTTCCGAGAACCTTCGAACCGTTCCCGTGTTAAGTCTGTATGTTTGTGCGTGGCACAGATCGTGTCTTTGTGTGGCACAGAACGTGTCTGTGTATATATATATATATATATATTTATATATATATATATGTATATTATAATCATTTATATATATATATATATATATATATATATATATATAAATATATATATATATATATATATTCAGTACTCTTATATATATATGGGTATATATATATATATATATATATATGAGTACATATATATGTATATATATATATATATATATATATATATATAATGAGTATATATATATATATATATATATATAATGAGTATATATATATATATATATATATATATATGATTCTTTTCGTTTCAACACGTTTCGTTTGATATAAATCAAAATGTTGTGTTGTGTGTGAAAGCTGTTCTTCTCTAGAGCAGAAGGGTTCGTAGAAATATCAGTCGAAAAAGAGGTTTCAAAACGATTGCTGTTTTATCTTGTACACGTCGTTTCTATGACCCACCAGAAGCGTATGTATATGGGCTGCTCAAATTCTTTGTGTGGGCCGCCTGAAAGTGGCGTATGGGCCAATTGATGACCGATTTGTCAACTAGCCGAAGTCGCGCAGATGGTCAGCAGCCTGCTGATATGTGAGCGGCTGTGACGGCACCAGTGACGACAGCTGAAGCCACGGCGACAGCTGAAGCCACGACGACAGCTGAAGCCACGACGACAGCTGAAGCCACTGACGACAGCTGAAACCACTGACGACAGCTGAAGCCACGACGACAGCTGAAGCCACGACGACAGCTGAAGCCACGACGACAGCTGAAGCCACGACGACAGCTGAAGCCACTGACGACAGCTGAAACCACTGACGACAGCTGCAGCCACGATGACAGCTGAAGCCACGACGACAGCTGAAGCCACTGACGACAGCTGAAACCACTGACGACAGCTGAAGCCACGACGACAGCTGCTGCCACTGACGTCAGCTGAAGCCACTGACGACAGCTGAAGACACTGACGACAGCTGAAACCACTGACGACAGCTGAAGCCACGACGACAGCTGCTGCCACTGAAGACAGCTGAAGCCACTGGCAACAGCTGCTGCCACTGACGACAGCTGAAGCCACTGACGACACCTGAAGCCACGACGACAGCTGCTGCCACTGACGACAGCTGAAGCCACTGACGACACCTAAAGCCACGACGACAGCTGAAGCCACTGACGACAGCTGCTGCAACGACGACAGCTGCTGCCCCGATGACAGCTGAAGCCACGACGACAGCTGCTGCCACTGACGACAGCTGAAGCCACGACGACAGCTGAAGCCACGACGACAGCTGCTGCCACTGACGACAGCTGAAGCCACGACGACAGCTGCTGCCACTGACGACAGCTGAAGCCACGACGACAGCTGAAGCCACGACGACAGCTGAAGCCACTGACGACAGCTGAAGCCACGACGACAGCTGAAGCCACGACGACTGACGACAGCCGCTTCAACGACTGCCTGTACAACGGTAGCGGCCGCTGAGTCTACAACTGCCGCGTCGGAAGTAGCTGAGGCCAGCCATAACGTGTATGTGATGTCATCCGTCGAGTGCAATCATTTGTCATATAAAACACAACTGCACCTCTGCGAAATCCTTGAAGGTGTCATAAAAAGAATCGCGAGAAAGAGACTTCTCTCACGAGAAATTACGACCGAAACGTGAAGGTAATCAAGCGGTTGTCTAATAGAAATACGAATCGGCGCTACCTGTGTAATGGCATAGCAACCTCACCGGTCCCTCGATAGGATGGATACGTCCAATGGTCGGTCTTTTGCCCGGAGGTGACTCAAGAGCCCGACTCTTGATCTGCAGATCGTGTTGCATTGTAGGCAGGAGATGGCAGATGGAAGGGAGACGTGATTATGTTGACACGTCTTCCTCTCATTTCTCCTCTGCCGTGAAGTGGACGGTTTCTTTGAAATTTACGGGTGACAAACGATAAAACAGGAAATGGAGAGAGCAGTGTTGTATACGCGCATTATTTGCAGCGTGACTGGATACTTCCCAGAAAGTGTGAAGCGTTTCTCCGTCTCCCCGTCTTCACGTCTCTCAGACTCAGAGGTCTCCCTCCTCCATATTTATGATTTCACTGACGACGCTTGTGGACAATAGTTACTAAAATTGTATAATACTTATATTTTTGTACGCACACCAGCGTGCATGCGTGCGAGTGCATGCATTGGTTCGTCGTTATATACTTCTGTATACAAACAATTAGTAACTAGTCAACTTACCATGTCTTATACCATGGGCCGTCCAATGTTGTCTGTATGTTTTACCTTTAGCTAGATGATGCATATAATTTTGGGTGTCCTGAATCCGGTTACGTTCCAATGTGAGTTGCTCTGGTAGGCGGTATTGCGCGTCGTAACAGTTACGTCACTTCCTTCCCGACGGTTAACGTCGACAATGTACTCGCTGTCTATGAATAAAGGCATTTTAAGCTCACTACTTTACCAAATCCAAGAAAAAATTACCTTCTTATCTACTTGCATGCAAACACACTGAGTATGTAGCTACATGCTATATAAAAAGTAGGCTGCAAGGAATTGTGGGACAGAAATTGCGCTTACGTCAAGGTACGTGGTTAGTTATTGACGCCATATTCATCAATGCAGAACTATCCTGCAGATGTCGCCACTGTCGTCAAAATATTCCATGGTTGTGGAGAAGACGCCCTCAAATGCCACTTTCATTTGCAAAATCGGTTAGTTTGGATGGTTAAGGCTAGGGTTGTGTTGAATAGGGTTTTGTCAGAATTTACACCTGAGGCCGAGGTCATAAAACCGTACTCAGTACTCCGTGACCAAATTCCATGCTCAAGCCTCGCTTTCACACCATGCTCATACGCAACGTAGGTCACCAAACTTCCTGAATAGGGAATCGTACTCAGACTTGAGCACGGAACGTCCAAATTCTGATTATGCTCAAGACCATGCTCAACGCCGTACTCAAGCAAACAAAGATGGCAGCTGACGTAGAAATTGGTCGATTTCGTTGGCAAAGTTCTACGTTTTTGATCAGATATGCAGCCCGATTTCAGCGTCCGAGTATCTTATGAGGTGTTATCGATCTATTTGAAGAGGTGGTGTAACAAGAATGATTTGACAGGCACTGTGTTGTGCCTACAACGGCGGTGTTTACTGAACATTTCCAAACTAAGCGGCAGACAACGACAGTACAATACAGTGTTGCAATAGTTATGTTTTGGTGGCAGTTTTTCGGTTATGGGGACAATTTGTTTACTTCGTGTGGTACTCTAAACTATCTTAAGCACGTGTACATTCAGCAATTCGCTACAAAATGAAAAATTTCCAGATAACATGAAATTTGTACGAGTAATCCCTATATTAAGAAAACATGATGTACAATAATTCTGTCTAACTACAGTCCAGTGTCTGATTTAAATCAATTCTCGAAACTACTAAAAAGTATATTCATAGAAGATTAATGTCTTTCTTGAATGTTAAAAAATGTACAATTGGCAGCGTGGATTTAGAAAACAAAACACTCTAATTGCAGTATTAGAATTGGTTTATAAACTCGGCCCCTAGTGTTTATGAACATGTCAAGATGGAGGGCCAACACGACGTCATCGTGTCTCTGGTTGCAGTGAAGACGTGTAGAGGATGCCGGAATAAGGCGAGCAGGACCAGACTCGTGTCACATGCCTGCAACGACACCGCCAGCCAGGTGTGTCACAGGTAAGTGTCACCAGCGTCACTGTTGTCCAACCGATGTTTCTGTTTGTCTCTGTCTATCAGTCTGTCTGTCTCTCGATCAATGTACTCTTGCTGTTTTATTATGTCCGTAACATCTATTTTCTCCCAATCAAACGTTCACTCACTCACACACTCACTCCCTCATTCACTCACTCACTCATTCACTCATTCGATCACTCACTCATCAACTCACTCGCTCACCCGCTCACTCGCTAAAACATTCACTCAATCGCTTGGTCACACATTCATTCACTCTTTCACTAGATCACTCACTCATTCACTAACTTGGTCACACACTTCCACATTCACTAACTAAATAACGCATATGCCCACTCAGTATGTAACTAGTCATTTCAGTCATTTAATCATTATTTTACTCAATCACGCACTGGTTGTTATTTCACACCCATTCATACTTGCACACTGCATGACTACCTACCTCCCTACTCTTCTCCTACCTATTCCTGTCCCATTCTCAGTGCCCCTTTTAAGCCAAAAACGTGTAAGTCAGTTTAAATTGCAATGCGACTGTGTGAGTGCATGTATGAGTGTGAGTGTGTGGGGGTGGGGGTGGAGGGGTGTCTGATATATATATATATATATATATATATATATATATATATATATATATGTGTGTGTGTGTGTGTGTGTGTGTGTGTTTGTGTGCGTATGCGTGTGTGCGTGTGTGCGTGTGTGCGACTGTGTGTTACTACTTGTCCCGCCAGCAGCGAGAAGTCAACACGATTTATGTTAACCTTTTCAATCAACAAAAATGTCCGAGAACCTTCGAACCGTTCCCGTGTTAAGTCTGTATGTTTGTGCGTGGCACAGATCGTGTCTTTGTGTGGCACAGAACGTGTCTGTGTATGGTACAAGACGTGTCTCTGTATGGTACAGAACGTATCTGTATATGGTACAGAACGTGTCTGTGAATGATACAGAACGTTTCTGTGTATGGTAGATAAAGTGTCTGTGAATGGTACAGAACGTGTCTGTGAATGATACAGAACGTGTCTGTGAATGGTAGAGAACGTGTCTGTATATGGTACAGAACGTGTCTTGTTGATACTTCTGTAACATTACTGTCTGGTGTTTTAATTCCAAGCCAAACAGAGTAAGGCAGTTTAAATTGTGATGCGACAGTGTGCGCGCGCGCGCGCGTGTGTGTGTGTGTGTGTGTGTGTGTGTGTGTGTGTGTGTGTGTGTGTGTGTTTGTGTGTGCTTGCGTCCGTGCGTGTGTGCGGGTATGCATGCGGCGTGTGAGCGAATGGAAAGACAGGGAGAGATGAGACCGAGATAGACAGAGAGAGAGAGAGAGAGAGGGGAGAGAGAGAGCGAAAGAGAGAGAGCAGAGACATACATACATACATGCAAGCATACATACATACATACATACATACATACATACATACATACATACATACATACATACATATATACATACACACATACACACATACATACTTACAGCAGACAGACAGACAGAGGCGAGAGAGAGAGAGAGAGAGAGAGAGAGAGAGAGGGAGAGAGAGGGAGAGGTAGACAGACAAATAGATACAGAGAGAGAGGCGGAAGACAGAGATAGACGATACATACAGGTAGACACACGGAGAGAGACAAACGTTAGGGACAGGAGAGAGAGAGAGGGGGGGGGGGAGAGAGACACTGAGAGAAACAGACAGAGAGAAAGCGACCTTTCCGACAAAAATAATATTAGCGACTTAGAAAGCAATTTATGACACCGATGACTCAGTAGCGAGTGATTTTAACAAGTGTCGGCGAAACGTTTGATGGAAATTGGACCCTGGAGCTCACGCAACGCCTCACCGCCTCACCGCCTCACCGCCTCACCGCCTCACCGCCTCACCGCCTCACCGCCTCACCGCCTCACCGCCTCACCGCCTCACCGCCTCACCGCCTCACCGCCTCACCGCCTCACCGCCTCACCGCCTCACCGCCTCACCGCCTCACCGCCTCACCGCCTCACCGCGTCAACGCCTCAACGCCTCAACGCCTCACCGCCTCAACGCCTCACCGCCTCACCGCCTCACCGCCTCACAGCCTCACCGCCTCACCGCCTCACAGCCTCACAGCCTCACCGCCTCACCGCCTCACCGCCTCACCGCCTCACCGCCTAACCGCCTTACCGCCTCACCGCCTCACCGCCTCACCGCCTCACCGCCTCACCGCCTCACCGCCCCCCCCCCCCCCCAAATAGGCTACCGTTTAAGTGAACAACCTGCCTATGTGCGTCAAATCAAATAATAGTCGAATATAAACGAAGCAACCGTGTATGTACCAGTGATGCAATCAGTCAACTTGAAGAGAAGCCCTCGGACGCCATTTTCCTGTCAGAAGACACCGATCACTAAAACGCTTACTTGTCTGCAATAAACACACCGCCTCAGGTGGTTCGAATTAGTCTACGTCCCGACAGAGAGACAGCGAGGAAAGAATCTCGTCTATGTTTCAAGTAAGTCGCTCTATTTATACATTTTCAATCAGCGTGGCTACATTTGAGGATTTACGGAATGTAATATATAATACAGTTGTATAGTAATTACTGTGCCTTATTTTTCGTGTGTTAATTTTACATTTCCGGCGTTAAGTTGGAAACGTGCAACATTTCACTGACGTTGAAAAAGGATGACATTATTGCAGAAATGAAATTGTTGTCATTGCTTCAGTCTTGAAGTTGTTATCATCGTTGTTGCAGACATTAACTTGTTGTCGTTGTTACATACATGCATTTGTTGTTGTCATTGCAGACATTAACTTGTTGTCGTTCTTGTAGTGTTTAATTTGTTGTCGTTGTTGCAGACATGAAGTTGTTGTCTTTTTGGTAAGCAATGAGTTGTTATAATTAATGCAGGTATGCATTTGTTGACGTTATTACATACACGAATATGTTGCCGTTGTTGCTGACATGACGTTGTTGTCGTTGTTGCAGACATGAAGTTGTTGCTGGTCTGCCTCGTCCTACTCGGCTGCACGGTCAGTCACGTGTCGACGAGCGAACAAACACAACTCATGAAACGTCTTCTGAGAGCAATTGAGGACGAACGCGAGGAAAATATCGAAAACGGGAGTAGGTATTTGAAATGTACACAGTATGTACACGACTGTTTCCGTGTGTTTTCGCTCACATTTCTGAGACCTTCACTGATTTCTTAGTTGCGTATACTTAAATGTATCGAGGTGCAATTATCCGACATTTTCGGCGACGGCTGGGCCTGTGCTATGATGTGCCGCATTTAAGACAAAGACGAACGAGATAGCGTAACCCAGAAAGGTCAGCTCCACTATGAAAGACCCGATGCGTCTGCTCCACTCTGCCCTGTCCTATCCCAGGCTTGTTCTTCGTGGTTCCAGGGCGCTCCCTCTCCCAGATCCCTGTGTCTCATGGACGCGTGTCCGCCTTGCGCCGTCTTCCTCTATTACCAATGTGTCAGCGACGGCTGCAGTGTGAGTGATACTTACAGACACAGGCTAAGACACCTTAACACTACTAATATTAATAATAATATTACTAAGAACATACTGTGTTTGTTTCCCTGTATATGTGTCTATCAGTGTGTCGGTCTGTCTGTATATGTATATGTATATGTATATATATATATATATATATATATATATATATATATATATATATATATATATATATATATATATATACTTGTGTGTGTATGTATGTGGATGTAATTGCGATGAATGTGTGCGCGCGTGTGTTTGAAGGGTGCTTGTCCGTCCGTCCGTCCGTCCGTCCGTCCGTCCGTCCGTCCGTCCGTCCGTCCGTCCGTCCGTCCGTCCGTCCGTCCGTCCGTCCGTCCGTCCGTCCGTCCGTCCGTCCGTCCGTCCGTCCGTCCGTCCGTCCGTCCGTCCGTCCGTCCGTCCGTCCGTCCGTCCGTCCGTCCGTCCGTCCGTCCGTCCGTCCGTCCGTCCGTCCGTCCGTCCGTCCGTCCGTCCGTCCGTCCGTCCGTCCGTCCGTCCGTCCGTCCGTCCGTCCGTCCGTCCGTCCGTCCGTCCGTCCGTCCGTCCGTCCGTCCGTCCGTCCGTCCGTCCGTCCGTCCGTCCGTCCGTCCGTCCGTCCGTCCGTCCGTCCGTCCGTCCGTCCGTCCGTCCGTCCGTCCGTCCGTCCGTCCGTCCGTCCGTCCGTCCGTCCGTGCGTCCGTCCGTCCGTCCGTGCGTCCGTGCGTCCGTGCGTCCGTGCGTCCGTGCGTCCGTGCGTCCGTGCGTCCGTGCGTCCGTGCGTCCGTGCGTCCGTGCGTCCGTGCGTCCGTGCGTCCGTGCGTCCGTGCGTCCGTGCGTCCGTGCGTCCGTGCGTCCGTGCGTCCGTGCGTCCGTGCGTCCGTGCGTCCGTGCGTCCGTGCGTCCGTGCGTCCGTCCGTGCGTCCGTGCGTCCGTGCGTCCGTGCGTCCGTGCGTCCGTCCGTGCGTCCGTGCGTCCGTGCGTCCGTGCGTCCGTGCGTCCGTGCGTCCGTGCGTCCGTGCGTCCGTGCGTCCGTGCGTCCGTGCGTCCGTGCGTCCGTCCGTCCGTCCGTCCGTCCGTCCGTCCGTCCGTCCGTCCGTCCGTCCGTCCGTCCGTCCGTCCGTCCGTCCGTCCGTCCGTCCGTCCGTCCGTCCGTCCGTCCGTCCGTCCGTCCGTCCGTCCGTCCGTCCGTCCGTCCGTCCGTCCGTCCGTCCGTCCGTCCGTCCGTCCGTCCGTCCGTCCGTCCGTCCGTCCGTCCGTCCGTCCGTCCGTCCGTCCGTCCGTCCGTCCGTCCGTCCGTCCGTCCGTCCGTCCGTCCGTCCGTCCGTCCGTCCGTCCGTCCGTCCGTCTGTCCGTCTGTCTGTCTGTCTGTCTGTCTGTCTGTCTGTCTGTCTGTCGACCCACAGATTTGTACCTATCAGGTTTAAACTGTGCATGTAGCGGGCCCTCAGGGACTGTAAGTAGAATATACAGTTTTAAAATGTCGTCCAGTGGGTGGATAACTTACATCCTTCATTCCTTCCTTCCATCCGTCCATACTTGTTGTTGTGTTCCTTTCATGTATCCTTCTGTATATGCTGTCCATTGACAGGACAAGGAATACCATTGGTTCCCGAAAGAGT
>OZ024865.1:49035754-49050754 GCA_964017155.1 Oasisia sp. SBJ-2009 | reverse complement strand
AGTTGCTCGGGTAGGCGGTATTGACGCGTCGTAACAGTTACGTCACTTCCTTCCCGACGGTGCACGTCGACTCTATACTCGCTATCTATAAGTAAAGACATTTAAAGCTTATTACTTTACCAAATCCAAGAATAATTACCTTCTTAGCTACTTTCATGCAAACACACTGAGCATGTAGCTACTTGTTATATAAAAAGTAGCGTGGAAGTAATTGTGGGAACTGAAATTGCGCTTACGTCAAGGGACGTGGTTAATTATTGCCGGCATATTCATAAATGCCGAAGTGTCCTGCAGATGTCGCCACTGTCGTCACATATTCCGTGGATGTAGGAGAGGACGCCCTCTAACGCCGCCCTCGTTTGCAAAATGGTTTAGTTTGGAGGTTAGGGCTAGAGTTGTGTTGTAGGTGGTTTTTGTCAGGATTGACACCAGAGGCCAGTTTCATGAAGCCGTGTAACTTTACGTGCAATTACGCGGTCTACTGGTCGTAGCTAACAGCGAATAGTCAATGCAGCGTACGGCCGGTTTCATGAGACCAATTTAGCATTCGCGCCAGTATCATTGACCCCCTTACTTCGCGGTGGGGAATCCCTGTATTTGTGCTGTGTCTGAGCATCCTTTTTTCTGTCTAGCTGTGCCTTTGTCGTTCGTATAGCAAATGGGAAGCTATGATGAATGTAAAGGATATCCAGTGTATACATTAAAAATAATAATGTTGAGAGTGGGCGTGTCGGGAGCATACCGTACATTTTCAACTTCGGGAGCATACCGTAAATATTTCAACCAGCGTAAAGTTACGCCTACTAAATACATGGTGCAGCTAAGTGCAACTATGGAGCAGACTCATGAAACGCAACCAGTGTAACTTTACGACGTCTTAGGCTTACGACGGGTTATCGCCCGCAACGAAGTCGTAAGTAGCCGCTATGAAACCGGTCCCAGGTGTTTATAAACATGTCAAGATGGAGGGCCAACACGACGCCATCGTGTCTCTGATTGCAGTGAAGACGTGTAGAGGATGTCGGAATAAGGCGAGCAGGACCAGACTCGTGTCACATGCCTGCAACGACACCGCCAGCCAGGTGTGTCACAGGTGAATGTCACCTGCGTCGCTGTTGTTCTAACTTTGTCTCTGTCTTTGTATCTGTCTATCATTCTGTTCGTCTATCGGTCAATATACTCTTGCTCTCTTATACTGTCCGTCACGTCTATTTTCTCTTATTCACACGCACTAACTCACTCACTCACTCATCCACCCACTCGCTAACAAGATCACTCAATCACTCACTTGGTCACTCATTCATTCACCCACTCACACATTCATTCACTCACTCACTAGAGCACTCACTCATTCACGAACTCGGTCACACACTCACCCACTCCCATATTCACTCGCAAAAGCACGCACCTACCAACTCAGTATGTTACTCGTTACTTCAGTCACTTATTCGTTACTCACGCACTGATTATTATTTCACACACACTGATTCACGAATTCACGCACTTACTTAGTAATTATCTCGCTCACTCCCTCCCTCACTCACTCACTCACTCACTCACTCACTCACTCACTCACTCACTCACTCACTCACTCACTCACTCACTCACTCACTCACTCACTCACTCCCTCACTCACTCACTCACTCACTCACTCACTCACTCACTCACTGTCTCTCTTTCCTCAACCTCCCCTGTCTCTGCCTGCCTGCCTGCCTGCCTGCCTGCCTGCCTGCCTGCCTGCCTGCCTGCCTGCCTGCCTGCCTGCCTGCCTGCCTGCCTGCCTGCCTGCCTGCCTGCCTGCCTGCCTGCCTGCCTGCCTGCCTGCCTGCCTGCCTGCCTGCCTGCCTGCCTGCCTGCCTGCCTGCCTGCCTGCCTGCCTGCCTGCCTGCCTGCCTGCCTGCCTGCCTGCCTGCCTGCCTGCCTGCCTGCCTGCCTGCCTGCCTGCCTGCCTGCCTGCCTGCCTGCCTGCCTGCCTGCCTGCCTGCCTGCCTGCCTGCCTGCATGCCTGCATGCCTGCCTGCATGCCTGCATGCCTGCATGCCTGCATGCCTGCCATGTCTGTCTGTCTGTCTGTCTGTCTGTCTGTCTGTCTGTCTGTCTGTCTGTCTGTCTGTCTGTGTGTCTGTCTGTCTGTGTGTCTGTCTGTCTGTCTGTCTGTATGTCTGTCTGTCTGTCTGTCTGTGTGTCTGTCTGTCTGTCTGTCTGTCTGTCTGTCTGTCTCTCTGTCTGTCTGTCTGTCTGTCTGTCTGTCTGTCTGTCTGTCTGTCTGTCTGTCTGTCTGTCTGTCTGTCTGTCTGTCTGTCTGTCTGTATGTATGTATGTATGTATGTCTGTATGTCTGTCTATATATCGGATTTATATTCATCCGTGCGTTATATTTTATCCGAGTGATGTATGTGCGCATACGCATATGTAGGAGTCCACGTATTTAGCACTGATGATGTTTATGTAACATAAACAGTGCATACATTATAATATCTTTGTTTTCTACAAATACATACAACTACTATCGTAAAACATTTTCCTCTTCATGCATATATCAAGTGATGCCATTCTTATGATTCCGAAAATTGACAACCACTAATAATAATAGCAAGATCTATACTTTACATCTTGGTTAAACAAAATCCATAGTTTTAGGATATTAATTTTATATAAAATAAAATATTCATTGCGTATTACCGAAGTCAAAATTTCCTTGGCACATCGGTGACAAAGAACTGTTGATGTTGAACGTTTTTATGTATTCAGGGTGATGTTTAAGGGTCAACAGTTATTTTGAAGACGAAAATCGGGTTTAAGATCTTTAACAACATTAGTAAAATGTAAGCGGGACAACACCTTTTTGTAGACCGCAGTGGCTCAGTTTTAAAGCTTCGGACTCTCGACTACGAGAACCCGGGTTCGAATCCTGGCTGCGTTGTTAAAATATTGGGCATGTTGTTTCACTTTACATTGCTCCAGTTCACGCAGATGAATAAATGAGTATCTGGCTATAGACAGTGGTGGATATGTGTACGAGCAGCCTTCGCGCATTATTTGTAGCATATGGCTGGATGCTTCCCAGAGAAGCCGATATGGTGTCTGAGTGAACAGGTCTGTCAGGGAAGTAAAGTGTAAAGTGCTTTTTTATAATACACCTAGTCCTAGACTGATCTAATATCGAGTTAGTTTCCTTTAGACGACTAACGATAATGTGTTGTTGATAATGTCGTCGACGCCAGGTATTTTCGTTCCCTGCGAAGGATGGTCTCTATCCCCAGTAAAAGTTATCACTTAAAAATGGACAAAATGCCCGTAACTGACTTAACACAAACACGAGCGACAAAGCATCAGCAACCACGGTTGTTTATTCAAATTTGAAAGCAGGTAAGTTTTGCTACATGCAAAGCGTTGCAATCTATCGGCATAATATAAGTATAAGATTAACGTTAAGATATAATATATAATATATAATATATTGTTTCTTACCGTTAGCCAAATTCTATCTGAGAATGAAGACACATAACCAAAGCACGACAAATAATTCGATAATATTTGACAGATACACAATCAACAATCGACGATCCAGGGTTACCATTTCATGATTTTTCAGTATATTAACAACACTAATATGGCATATTAATGCATTCAAATATATCCATTTCAAAACATTTGATTGATCTTAAAATGCAGATTCGTGTGTGGCAATTGCGTTTCGCTTTTTACCGACAACTACACGACAGAGCGCACGTAAATATCTCCAATCCATATCATCACAAGTATACTGACGCCAAAGGTACTGAAACATACACAAAACATACATTATATTATCCATGATATTAAATTGACTGTTTTTAATAATTAGTAAGATATGTATTTAATTACATTCTAAAGGCAATGGTGTTCTAAATAGCTTAACACATCCAAGCAACTAAGAAACATTGTCGACTGCGACGAAACAAAATGGCCGCCGCCGTGGCGCAGGAAGAGTTTCTGGCCGTCCGCGCATTTCGATCTACGGGATGACAATTGATTGGTATAAGTAGCCGCGGTAGAGGCGACTGCCGGCAAAGATCACGTGGTCGACTCTGTATGTCATCCCGCTCTCCAGTCCGCCTATCACCACGCCCGCGTCGTTATTCTGGGTCCCGTCGCCGGCGAACCGATGCAAGTCCTTGTCCTGTGAATGGACGACCAATACATTGGCAGAAGGAAGGAGGGGAGGAACGAATCACTAGAGGAAGTAAGGAAGGATGTATGGAGTAATGAAAGGAAGGTAGGAGGGAGGGAAGACAGAAATGGATGAAGGACGAAAGGAAGTGAGGAAGGAAGGAAACATAAAAGTAAGGTATCGTGAAAGGACTGAACTAGGGAATGGAATAAGGAAGGGAGAAAGGACGGAAGGTTTTAGGGAACAAAGGAATGAATGAATGAAGGAAGAAAGGATGGAATTAGCGAAAGAAGGAAGGAAGGCAGGAAGGGACGAAGGAGGAAGGTGGATTGACGTCCCTCAAACTATCCACCATCTGAACTAATTTTGAAACAAACTAATTATACGAACAACCCCTGAGGACCCGCTAGATCAAATGCACACATTTAATCCAGTACTTGCAGACTGACGGACACGTGGGTTGACAGACAGACATACAGACAGACGGACGGACGGACGGACGGACGGACGGACGGACGGACGGACGGACGGACGGACGGACGGACGGACGGACGGACGGACGGACGGACGGACGGACGGACGGACGGACGGACGGACGGACGGACGGACGGACGGACGGACGGACGGACGGACGGACGGACGGACGGACGGACGGACGGACGGACGGACGGACGGACGGACGGACGGGCGGGCGGGCGGGCGGGCGGGCGGGCGGGCGGGCAGGCAGGCAGGCAGGCAGGCACAGGCAGGCAGGCAGGCAGGCAGACAGACAGACAGACAGACAGACAGACTGACAGACAGACAGACAGACAGACAGACAGACAGACAGTCAGACAGACAGACATACAGACAGACAGACAGAGAGGAGACAGACTGACAGACAGACAGACATAAACACACACACACACACACACACACACACACAGACACACACACACACACACACACACACACACAAACAAACAAACCTACACTCACCCACACACATACGAACAAACACACATACACACTTACAGCCAAACACACACACATACACACACACACACACACACACACACACACACACACACACACACACACACACACACATACACATTTACAAACACATATAACAACACTCACACACACACCTCCACACACAAACGTATAGACACAAACTGACCGATACAAAAAGGAAGATCGACACACTGATTGACACACATACAAATAAACAAACACAGTATGCTAATATTAATACTAATATTAGTATTACTATTATCATGAAGATGTTGCCTAAGTAACACTCACACTGCAACCGTCGCTGATACAGTTGTAATATATGGTGACGTTGCATGTCGGAACAACGTCGATGACACTCTTCAGGTCGAACACCATCTCTCCAGGCCTAGTTTGGTCGACAAAGACAAGGTTCTGGGAGAGGGAGCGCCCTGGAACCACGACGAACAAGCCCGGGTTAGGACAGGGCAGAGGGGAGCAGACGCACCGGGTCTTTCACAGTGGAGCTTCGTTGGATCGCGACAAAATGTCGACACGTGGATGTTAAGCATTGTGACAGTAACGGTTGATGTTACATATGACGTTTGTGAAACAAACGTAGTTACAAAGACATGCACGTTGAACCGATCGCTACCTCGTTCGTCTTTGTTTTGAATACGGAATAACATAGCACCGGCCCAAAATATCGGATAACTGCACCTCGATACATTTTAGAATACGCAACAAAGAAATCATTGGTGCTATGAAAATCTAAGAAATTTGAGTGAAAACAGTCGTGTGCATACTGTGTACATTTCAAGTACTTACTCTCATTCTCTATGTTTTCCTGATGTTCCTCCTCCAGTCTAAGAAGACGTTTCATGAGTTGTGTTTTTTGGCTCATTGACACGTGACTGACCGTGCAGCCGAGAAGGACGAGGCAGACCAGCAACAACTTCATGCCTGCAACAACAACAACAATTCATTTCTGCAATAACGACAATAACTGTATGTCTGGAACAACGACAACAACTTTATTTCTGCAACATTGACAACAACTTCATTTCAGCCATAATGACAACAACTGCAGATCTGCAACAAAGACAACAACTTCATGTATACAATAAAGATATATAATTGAAGACTGCAACAACGACAATATCTTCACATCTTCAATAATGACAACAACTTTACGTCTGCAACACAGACGACAACTTCATGTCCGCAGTAACATAACATTAACGCACAAATATATGTAAAAGAATTACAGTACAAGAATATTGCAGATTACAACACAGCAGCTCACATAAGCTTAGTCTAGCTACGCTGAAGGCAGTTAGCTAAATGTCTCCAAATGAATATCATCAACATATTATCGAAATCAATTAATTCGAGAAGCAAACTGGGGTTGATGTCCACGCAACTCGGGTGAGAATATAGAAATATAGCTACTTACTTGAAACTTGGACGAGATTCTTTCCTCGCTGTCTCTCTGTCGGGACATAGACTGGTGCGAACTACCTGAGCCGGTGGGTTAATAGGAGACAGGTGAGGGCTTTGAGAGATGTGCCTTCTGACAGGACAAAGACTGCCGAGGGTTGAACGACTGCATCATTGGTCCAGACACAGTAATAGTCTATATTCAACTATAATTTGTTTTGACGCACTACGGTAGGTTGTTCACTTAAACGACAGCATCATTTTAAACATACGTAATTGCCCGACTGTATGATAAATGCATGATGATAAGCAGTATGGAGGAATGGCAGGGACTTGTACCACGGATGCTCTTGTTGAAATGCTTCATAAATGGTATGAAAGCACTGATGTAACGGGCAATTTTGTAAGAGTGCTTTTTCTTGATTATGCCAAAGCATTTGATCTAATTAACCACGATATACTGTTAAACAAAATGACTGGAATGGAAGTACCTGCACATCTGGTTCGATGGATGGCAGCGTTCTTACTAGATCGCGAACAGTGAGTAAACATTGGCGACGCTGTGTCAAAACCAGGGTATCCCAATGGGGGCGTTCCACAAGGGACTTTGTCAGGGCCAAAACACGTTTTAGTCCATATCAATGATTTGCAAACGCCTTGTCCTATTTATAAATATGTTAACAACAGCACTATGTTTGAAATGTGCAACCAAGACATGGTATCTGCTATCCAGGACTCAGCTGACCTTGTTGAGCAATGGTCTTATAATAATGAAATGCGTATCAATACGAGTAAGACCAAAGAGATGGTTATATGTTTCAGAAGAGACAGAACATTTGTAGATTCTCTGCCATATATTTATATGAATGGAAATTATATTGAAATAGTGTCTCAAGCAAAGGTTTACGGTGTAAATATATCATCTCACTTAAGTTGGAATGCACATGTAGATGAAATAATTTCAAAGGCAAGAAAGAGAGGGTACACGAGTCATCAATTGAAACGTGCTGGTATTAACCCAAATGATTTTATTAGAATTGTTGTGTCTGTAATTACACCTGCAGTTGAATATGCGTGCCGTGTGTGGCATACGAACTTACCTAAATATTGATCGGATAACATAGAAATAATTCACAAAAGGTGTCTCAAGACTATATTTCCGGGTTGTCAGTACGGAAGTATCCTTCAGATGGTAAACGACGTTGTACCGCAGACGCGATGAATTGTATAGAGTGTATTTCGCTAAAATGAAGAGTAATGATCACAAACTGAATGAGTTATTACCAAATGGTCGAAGTGTGCCATATGCCTTGAGGTTGTGTAACAAGTTACCTATCCCAAGGGTAAAAACGAATCGCTACAAAATTCCTTAATTCCGTGGTGTTTAGAGCATTTTCAGATCGGCTAGTAATAGACAGATATTTTAATTTTATTCAATTAATTAATGTATTTATTTATTTTATAACAAAGTTTATGTAAAGTATATTTTTAATGTACAGTGCATAATATATGTTTTAAAATGTATTACTTAGGTTTCCAATGATGATTTAAATGTTTAACAAGATATGCTAACATTGTACATGTTATATTGTATGGAACTGTTGACTTTAGTATGAATGTACACGTACAATACATTTGCAAAGATGCCACATAATACATTTAACTTATCTCCTCTCCTCTCCTCTCCTCTCCTCTCCTTCCTCTTCTCTCTCCTCTTCCCCTCTCCTCTCCTCTCCTCTCCTTCCCTCTCCTTCCTCTCCTCTCCTCTCCTCTCCTCTCCTCTCCTCTCCTCTCCTCTCCTCTCCTCTCCTCTCCTCTCCTCTCCTCTCCTCTCCTCTCCTCTCCTCTCCTCTCTCTCCTCTCCTCTCCTCTCCTCTCCTCTCCTCTCCTCTCCTCTCCTCTCCTCTCCTCTCCTCTCCTCTCCTCTCCTCTCCTCTCCTCTCCTCTCCTCTCCTCTCCTCTCCTCTCCTCTCCTCTCCTCTCCTCTCCTCTCCTCTCCTCTCCTCTCCTCTCCTCTCCTCTCCTCTCCTCTCCTCTCCTCTCTCTCCTCTCCTCTCCTCTCCTCTCCTCCTCTCCTCTCCTCTCCTCTCCTCTCCTCTCCTCTCTCCTCTCCTCTCCTCTCCTCTCCTCTCCTCTCCTCTCCTCTCCTCTCCTCTCCTCTCCTCTCCTCTCCTCTCCTCTCCTCTCCTCTCCTCTCCTCTCCTCTCCTCTCCTCTCCTCTCCTCTCCTCTCCTCTCCTCTCCTCTCCTCTCCTCTCCTCTCCTCTCCTCTCCTCTCCTCTCCTCTCCTCTCCTCTCCTCTCCTCTCCTCTCCTCTCCTCTCCTCTCCTCTCCTCTCCTCTCCTCTCCTCTCCTCTCCTCTCCTCTCCTCTCCTCTCCTCTCCTCTCCTCTCCTCTCCTCTCCTCTCCTCTCCTCTCCTCTCCTCTCCTCTCCTCTCCTCTCCTCTCCTCTCCTCTCCTCTCCTCTCCTCTCCTCTCCTCTCCTCTCCTCTCCTCTCCTCTCCTCTCCTCTCCTCTCCTCTCCTCTCCTCTCCTCTCCTCTCCTCTCCTCTCCTCTCCTCTCCTCTCCTCTCCTCTCCTCTCCTCTCCTCTCCTCTCCTCTCCTCTCCTCTCCTCTCCTCTCCTCTCCTCTCCTCTCCTCTCCTCTCCTCTCCTCTCCTCTCCTCTCCTCTCCTCTCCTCTCCTCTCCTCTCCTCTCCTCTCCTCTCCTCTCCTCTCCTCTCCTCTCCTCTCCTCTCCTCTCCTCTCCTCTCCTCTCCTCTCCTCTCCTCTCCTCTCCTCTCCTCTCCTCTCCTCTCCTCTCCTCTCCTCTCCTCTCCTCTCCTCTCCTCTCCTCTCCTCTCCTCTCCTCTCATCTCATCTCATCTCATCTCATCTCATCTCATCTCATCTTATCTTACAGCATTGAAGTGGTCTTTTTTGCCTGCAATATATATCATATATATATATATATATATATATATATATATATATATATATATATATATATATATATATATATATATATGTATGTATATATATATATGTATATATATATATATATATATATATATATATATAATACACCATATGAAACATACGAATATAACCATTGCAATATGATCTGTAACATGGAATATTCCATGCAGCGATGCTGATATGCTGACCCATTAATCAACCATACCCCCAAATTTCCTTCATCGCAAAATCGCCAGAAATGATGAAAACAACCCCTCCGATAAAACTAAATTTTTAGCCGGTTTCATTGCTCGGATAAATGTCGCCAGATCTTATTCAATTCAGCATATTTTAAACAGCTTATATGCAACTTGGCATATTTCTGCCAAAGGTGAACATTTTTTCACATATCTGCCCATCTATGTGTTCTAGATTAACATGTAACCTCAAAATCTACGGAACAATGCCATTTGTATAATTGTATAATACATTTCATTTAACGTGGGACACAGGTTGAACGTAAATCATCCGTATTATGAGTACGGTCGGGTGATGTATGACTTCGTCGAAATATACATATTGAAGCATTCACTTAAACTCCAGCAGTATTGATGTAACTTGTCCCAATAAGTAAGCTATTTGGACATGTGATGAATGACAACAAATCGCCATCCATTGTCATCCGTTCGTCAAGTCTACGGACGCCTATTAGTGGAACGGCCAAGATCCACAACATTAGATGTACCCCTACCGGAGGTATGACAAGCTGGGACCGGTCTCATTTTGACCGTCTGAATATCTAGTTTCTAAACAAAAACGATGTTGTAGTTGCAGCAAGCTTGTACAACATGCTGAATTAACCGTTTGTGTTCGGCAACCTCTGAAAAATATCGTTTTCAATTATTTCTTTATTTTATGAAATCATCCCTGTTTTTTTGTTTTAATTTGTAGTTATATCAATGTATTTCATTGAAATGGACATGTAGCAATATATTTTAGGACCATTAACCCCCTTATCGGTATAAAACAGCCTGATGGCGTCATTCATGCATTGGTCGGCTCTAGACGAAGGCGAGTCGAATGCTCTTTGTAAAATGATGCAACAATTTAAAAAGTAAAGTTAGACATCTCCCCGCCGTTCCGTTTCCCCAACACCGAAATGAATATTTCATAGAGGTCGTTTGCAACACACGTTTTTTGTACTTGTTTGCAACTTTTATTGCGATTACCGGCCAATTTACATAAAGTTATCATATAGTCGGGTAACTACGTGTGTGTAAAAACTATGCTGTCGTTTAGGTGAACAACCTACTGTTGTGCGTCAAAACAAATTATTGTCGAATGTTTACTAACAATGTGTCTGGACCAATGATGCAGTCGTTCAACCCTCGGCAGTCTTTGTCCTGTCAGAAGACAGATCTCTAGAACACTCACCTGTCTCCTTTAAACCCACCGCCTCAGGCGGTTCGCACCAGTCTACGTCCCGACAGAGAGACAGCGAGGAAAGAATCTCTTCCAAGTTTCAAGTAAGTCGCTTTATTCGTACATTTTCAATCGAGTCACATGAACGTCAACCGCAGTTTGCTTCTCGGAATTTATTGATATCGATATGTTGATGATCGACATTTAGCTAACTGTCTTCAAAGTAACTACATTAAGTATATGTGAGCTGTTGTGTTATAATCTGCGATACACGTGTACTGTAATTGTTCTACGTAATTTTCTTTGTGCGTTAATGTTACTTTATTGCAGACATAAAGTTGTCAGATTTGCAGATATGAAGATTTTGCCTTTGTTGCATACCTGAAGTTATTGTTATTAGCAGAAATAAAGTTGTCGTTGTTGCAGACATGAAGTTATTGTCATTGTTGCAGACATGAAGTTGTTGTCATAGTTACATACATGAAGTTGTTGTCATTGTTGCAGACATGAAGTTGTTGTCATAGTTACAGACATGAAGTTGTTGTCATTGCTGCAGATATGAAGATATTGTCATTGTTGCAGACATGACGTTTTTGATATTGTTGCAGACATGAGGTTGTTGTCATTGTTGCAGACATGAAGTTGTTGTCATTGTTGCAGACATGAAGTTGTTGTCGTTGTTGTAGACATGAAGTTGTTGCTGGTCTGCCTCGTCCTACTCGGCTGCACGGTCAGTCACGTGTCGACGAGCGAACAAACACAACTCATGAAACGTCGTCTTAGATCACTGGAAAACGAACACCAGGGAAAAATCGAAAATGAGAGTAAGTATTTGAAAGGTACACAGTATGCACACGACTGTTTTCACTCAAATTTCTGAGATCTTCACTGCACCAATGATTTCTTTGTTGCGTATACTAAAATGTATCGAGGTGCAGTTATCCGACATTTTGGGCTGGTGTTATGTTGTTCCGTATTCAAAACAAAGACGAACGAGGTAGCGTCAGGTTCAACGTGCATGTCTTTATAACAACGTTTCCTTCACAAACATCATATGTAACATCAACAGTGAATGTCGCAATGCTTAAAATCCACATTTTGTCGCGACCCAATGAAACTCCACTGTGAAAGACCCGAAGTGTCTGTTCCCCTCTTTACTTTACTTTCTTATACCTTTTCGCTCGCTCGGAGCATAGGCCATCGACTAAGGAACGCCACTGTTTTCTGTCTCTGGCCATCTTCTCCATTTCTTTCCGGGTGTATTCCATCTCTTTTGTATCCTTTTCTGTGTCTCTCTGCCAGGTGTTTCGCGGCCTACCTCTTCTTCTCTTCCCTGGGGGGTTCCATGTGATGGCTTGACGGGTGATTGATTCTGGTGGTTTCCTTAGTGTGTGTCCTATCCACCTCCATTTTCTCTTCTTTATTTAATTTTCTATGGGTAGTTGCTTGGTTGTTTTCCAGAGTGTGGTGTTCGATACCTTGTCTGTCCACTTCAAGTGTAGTATTCTGCGCAGGCATTTGTTGATGAAGGTCTGTATTTTCTTTAGTGTCTTCTGTGTGGTTCGCCATGTCTCCGCTCCGTAGAGCAAAACTGCCTTCACATTTGAGTTAAACAATCTCAGCTTGGTGTTAATTTTGATTCGTTTTACTCTCCAAAAGTTACTCAACATGATGAATGCCACTCTTGCTTTCTGGATTCTTGCTTTGACGTCTTCTTCTGTCCCTCCAGTTTTGTTTATTGTACTGCCCAGGTATGTGAATGCATCTGTCTCTTCCAGTGGCTCTCCGTTCAATGTAATGGGGTTGTTGTTCTTTGTGTTGGCTTTCATAATCTTTGTCTTGCTTCTGTTGATGTTGAGTCCAAGCTGTGTTGACACTGTGTTTAGCTGCTCTGTTTTTTCCTGCATCTGTTTATGGCTGTGTGAGAGGAGAGCGAGGTCATCCGCAAAGTCCAGGTCCTCCAACTGGCTCCATGGTGTCCACTGGATCCCATTTCTTCTATTTTTGTAGTCTTTTTCATGATCCAGTCTATGGCGAGCAGGAATAGGAATGGTGACAGAAGACATCCTTGCCTCACACCTGTCTTCACCATGAAGGAGTCCGTTAGTTGTCCTGCATGAATGACCCTGCATGCCATGTCTTTATAACTACTTCTTATCAGAGATACAAATTGCTGTAGGAGTTTCCACAGCGTGTTTCTGTCAAGGCTATCAAATGCTTTCTCGTAGTCAACGAAGTTTATATACAGTGATGAGTCCCATTCCATGGATTGGTCGACAATGATTCTCAGTGTTGCAATTTGGTCGGTGCAGGATCTGTCTTTCCGGAAGCCAGTTTGGTGGTCTCTGAGCTTGGCATCTACCCCTGTCTTCAGTCTGTCCAAGATTATTCTGTTGAGGACCTTTCCGGGTACTGATAGGAGCATTATCCCTCTGTAGTTCTTACATTCTTGCATATCGCCTTTCTTTGGGAGCTTCACAATGTACCCTTCTTTCCATTCCGTTGGTATTTCTTCTTGTTCCCATATCTTCCCGAATAGGTCATGCAGTATCTCGGTGGAGGTCTCTATGTCAGCCTTGATTGCCTCTGCAGGAATTTTGTCTGGGTCGGAAGCTTTCCCTCTCTTCATGTGATGGATGGCTTTCTCAATTTCTGCCTTACTTGGTCTTTCGCAGTTTATCTGGAGTACTTCTTCCGCTGGTGCGATGTCTGGAGGGTTCTGAGGTGGTGGCCGGTTTAGCAGTTCTTCAAAATGTTCCCTCCATGGGTCTGTCTGTGTTCTTGTACTTTTCTGCTAATTTTCTTGTTATATCATACAGTTGTTTCATGTTTCCTTGGGCTGATGCATCCTCTGCTTCTTTGGGTAGGTCTTCAATTAAGTTTGCCTTGTCTGTTTTTACGCTATTCTTGACTGCTCTGTTTGCCTCTGTATACTCTTCCTGTGCTGCTGCTTTTGCTGCTCTCGTTCGGCTGTTGTTAACTGCACCTTTCTTCTCCTTCCTCACTTGCACTTTGTTGAGAGTCTCTGCAGAAATCCAGTCTTTTTGTTGGTATTTCGTCTTTCCCAGAACTTCGCTGCATGTGCTGGTCCACATCTCCTTGATCTGTTGCCATTGTGTGTCTATGTCCATGTTTCCTTCATCAAGGATATCTTGTAGGGCTTCGTATTTGTTTCTGACTGTAAGTCGGAAGGTCTCTGTTGTCACCCTGTCCTGTAGGAAGTCCACATTGTACTGCGTTCTGGTGCTCCGCTTGACTTCTCTCTTCTTTAGCTTCATCTTCATTCTGGCCAGCACTAGATGGTGGTCTGAGGCTGCATCTGCCCCTCTCTGCACTCTCACATCCTGCATTGATCTTCTGAACTTCCGTCCTATGCAGATATGGTCTATTTGATTTTCTGTCCTGTGGTCCGGTGATACCCAGGTTGCCTTGTGAATCCTGCGATGCGGGAACACGCTGCCTCCGATGATCATATTGTTAAATGCACAAAAGTCGGCCAACATCTCGCCATTTTCATTCATTCTCCCAAGTCCCTGTCTGCCCATGACTTCTTCGTACCCGCTGTTGTCTGATCCGATTTTGGCGTTCAAGTCTCCCATGAGTATTGTCATGTCCTTCTCCTTCAGTTTGTCACACAATGTCTGCAGTTTGTTGTAAAAGTCTTCTTTTGTTTCTTCATCCTTGTCGTTTATGGGTGCGTAACACTGAATGATGTTGAGCTTGATGTTTTCTTTCTTTGTTTTGAACGAGGCATAGATGATCCTTGGTCCCGCTGCTTCAAAGTTAATGAGAGCATTCTGTGCCTCATGTGACAACATGATTGCCACGCCTTCTGTATGATGTGCATGTTCCTCATCATGCCCCGAGTAGAGAATCATTTATCCCGTATTCAGTCTGACTTGCCCTGACTGTGTCCACCTTGTTTCACATAGCCCTAGTACTGTGATATTGTAGGCCCGTCTTTCCCTTGCTATTTGGGCTGCTTTGTTTGTTTTGAACATGGTTCTCACATTCCATGTTCCGATTTTCGAGATTTGTTTGGAAGATAAGAACGGTATCGGCGATGTAGCTTCC
>OZ024865.1:49005754-49025754 GCA_964017155.1 Oasisia sp. SBJ-2009 | reverse complement strand
TATGTTTTATCAGGGAATGTATGTTCGCAACAAACACAAAATGCAAGTTTTACTAATTTACACATAATAAAAAAAAAAAATGATATCCTTTAGCATCAGTATGAAGCATATCATACACTGAACACGAAACTCCAAACCTTCGTTCAGTATATACCATAAATATAGATTTATAAGAACTTTGACCCGGTACACATAACCCGGCACACAATATACTCAAAAATATGCACGGCGCTGGAGAAAACATTCTCAAAATCATTTAAGATGTTGTTCATTTAAAAATTAATTTTGCACAATAATTCACTGTTATATGAACTGTGTGCACAAGCAATGGTACTGACCAATTCAGTTGTGTTAATTGTGAACTATCACGTCGAATCTTTATGTAGACCAGTTTTGGTCTACATAAAACAGCGGTCTACATAAGCCGGTCCTATATCCATAATCGGTCGACATAAGCTTCCTTTAGAAGTATATATATATATACATATATATATATATATATATATATATATATATATATATATATATATATATATATATATATATATATATATATATGTGGTATGTAGGTATTGCAATGCAGGTATTGCAATACCTCAGGGAGTTTGACGCCCCTGCCATGCAGAGTTGTAAACCACTGCCTTGTGGTACAGGTTCTTGTCAGAACCGAAGGCTAAGGGAGCAAACCCTAACCAGAAAACCATGTCACTGTGGCAGCATCAAGGGCGGTTGATGTATGGAACTCCCAACATCTCTCGACCAGCCACTGCAGGAACAAATAGTTTGCGCCTGTCTTGACATGTTCTTGCCGGTGTGAGACCTCTGTTTGTTGCCCGAGAGAGTGTCGTTAGTAACTTGCAAAAGCCAGCGGCACTTCAACAATTTTTGCTAGCAGCTTCCATGAAATGTAAAACTGCACGAAACATGATACCGGATCGGCCGTCGCCCGGGTTACCAAGGACCGCGCTGCTCGACCTCATCTTCCATCGACAGTGAAAACTCAGCTAGGAAGAAGAAGACAAAGAAGACAACTACTGACAATTGGACAATGGAACGTCAGGACTCTCCTCGACCGAGAAGGAGCTAACCGACCAGAAAGACGTACGGCACTAGTAGCAATGGAACTTGCCAAATACAACATCGACATCGCCGCCCTATGTGAAACAAGATTCTCAGAGTCTGGTAGTCTCAAAGACTTGGAATACTCTTTCTTCTGGAGTAGCAAACCCGAAGGAGAAAGAAGGGAGGCCGGAGTGGGCTTTGCTATCAAAAAGGATATCGTCACAAAGCTGACAGAAATGCCACGGCCAGAAAGTGACAGAATCATGACGATGAGACTACCTCTGAGCAAGGACAACTTTGCTACAATTATCAGCGTGTATGCTCCGACGATGACAAACCCAGACGAAAACAAGGAGGCCTTCTACAACCAGCTGACAAGTGTGCCCAGTCGCATCCCTCGTACAGATAAGCTACTGCTGATAGGAGATTTCAATGCGAGGATAGGAAGAGACAATGACAAGTGGCCCTTGATCATGGGCAAACATGGGATTGGGAAATGCAACTCCAATGGCGAGCTTCTACTGGCTCTGTGCTCTGAGTTCGAACTGATAGTGACGAACACCATGTTCAAGCAGAAGGATGAACGCAAGACCACCTGGGTGCATCCTCGTTCCAGACACTGGCATATGATCGACTTCATCATCACGAGGTGTCGGGATAAGATGGACATACACAGTACCCGAGCCATGCGTGGAACAAACTGTTGGACCGATCACCAGATGCTGAGGTCAAAAGTGGCTTTCAGAATACGACAAAAGCACAGCAGGCAAGGAACAAGTAAGCCGACCAAGCTCAACACAGCAAAACTAAGTACCACCAGCCATAGGGAGAGTTTTGAGCAGGAGATGGACAGTGCTGTCGCCCAATGGGAGGAGAAGGAAAACTCAACACCAGACGAGGAATGGGCAGCTCTGCAGCAGGTCGTGTACAACACAGCAAAGACATATCTTGGCAAGCCAGACAGAAAACACCGGGACTGGTTCGACCCCAACGACCAGGAGCTACAAGAGACCAAGCCCACCAGAGAGTGTTGCAAACCAGGAGCACTAGATCCACCACTGCAGCATATAAAGACGCCTGCAGACTGCTACAAAAACACACCCGTGCACTGAAGTCAGACTGGTGGGAAAGGAAGGCAGTGGAGCTGCAGAGAGCTGCTGACAGTAACAACATGAAGGGCTTCTACAATGGACTGAAGGAAGTGTGGGGACCCAAACAGAAGGGACCTGTTCAACTGAGATCAGCAGATGGAATGGAGACCTTCTCTGACAGCAAGAGAGTTGTGGCAAGATGGAGTGAACACTTCCAGAAGCTACTCAACGTCCCTGGAGACATAGATCACGAAGCTTTGGATAACATCCCGCAGCGCATTATCAAGACAAGCCTAGATGAGATTCCAACTATGGATGAGATGGCTAAAGCAATCGCCGGCCTGAAAGATGGCAAAGCACCTGGAGGAGATGGAATTCCTGCAGAAGTATGGAAGCACGGAGGAGACAATCTGTTCAGCAGACTGCACCAACTAATCACCAATGCCTGGGAGGTGGGTTCTGTACCACAAGCATGGAAGGGTGCCAGCATTGTAACCATCTACAAGAAAGGTGATCGAACTGACTGTGGGAACTATAGAGGAATCTCTCTTCTTTCCATAGCAGGCAAGATCTTTGCCAGGATCCTACTCAACAGACTATCTACCCACATAACACCAGAGGTAGTTCCAGAGACTCAATGTGGCTTCAGAGGTAACCGGAGCACCGTGGATATGATATTTTGTCTCCGACAACTACAAGAAAAGTGCATTGAGCAGGACCGACCACTGTACATGGTATTTGTCGACTTCAGTAAGGCGTTTGATACAGTTGGGAGGACCGAGCTATGGCAGCTACTGAGGAAGTATGGATGCCCAGAGAAGTTCACAACAATGATCGAGGCACTACATACCGGAGTGATGGCGAATGTTAGTGTTGGAGGGGAAGTCTCGGAATCGTTCAGTGTCACAAATGGGGTCAAGCAAGGATGTGTACTGGCCCCCACGCTGTTCTCCATCTTCCTATCAGCAATGCTCGATGATGCTTTCCGAGACATGGGGGGTGGCGTCTACATACAGTCCAGACAAAGTGCTGACCTATTCAACGTCGCACACTTCAGAGCGAAGACCAAGACTACTCGGATACTGATGAGAGAACTGCTATTCGCAGATGGCAGTGCACTGGTTGCACACTCTGCTGAAGAGATGCAGAATATAGTGGATGCTTTCTCCAATGCGTCAAAGAAGTTTGGCCTGAAGATTAGCATCAAGAAGACCGAGGTGCTGTACCAACCCAACTCTACAAGAACCCGAGAGGAGGATATCATGGTTGATGGAAACAAGTTGAACTCTGTTCTGGAATTCACCTACCTCGGAAGCACTATATCAAGTGATGGATGCATTGACGATGAAATACAGAGGAGGATGGCCAAGGCTAGTGCATCTTTCGGCCGACTACGCCAGAGACTCTGGAACAACCACCATGTGTCCATGCGGGTTAAAGGCAAGATATACCGAGCAATCGTGCTGTCCACCCTCCTATACGGAGCCGAGGCCTGGACAATGTACAGACGACAGGTGAAAAAGCTGCATGCCTTTATGATGCGACATCTGCGATCGATCATGAGGATAACCTGGATGGACAAAGTGACAAACAAGGAAATACTCAAACGGACAGGGCTGCCATCTATGGAAGATCTTCTGATCAGAAAGAATCTCCGGTGGACTGGACACCTCATGAGGATGTCACCAGACAGGCTACCAAAGCAGGTTCTCTACTCCCAACTGTCTTCTGGTCAGAGAAAGAGAGGGCGCCCTCGTCTCCGGTTCAAGGATAACATCAAGAGAAACCTGAAGCTGAGAGACATAAAGATCGACTCCTGGACATCACTCTCACAGCAGAGAGATACATGGAGAGCAACAGTCAAGTGATGGAAGCAGTCTTTGTCGCTTCGCGACCGACAGCATGATATATATATATATATATATATATATATATGCATATGCATATGCATATGCATATGCATATGCATATGCATATGCATATGCATATGTATATGCATATGTATATGTATATGTATATGTATATGTATATGTATATGTATATGTATATGTATATGTATATGTATATGTATATGTATATGTAAATGTAAATGTATATGTATATGTATATGTATATATATATATGTATATATATATATATATATATATATATATATATATATATATATATATATATATGTATATATATATATATACACACATATATATATATATATATATATATATATATATATATAATAATACATATACATATATATAATAACCTAGTCCGTTGGCTTCAGAGACAATTGTTTGCACGCAGTACCTGCCTTACTTAAGCTTCTCAAAGCTAGCTAAAATTATGTTTTCGTAAACGAGCGGATATACGCACAGTTCCGTAGATATATAGCCTTTTTGAGTGTAATTAGCTTACGACTCAATTAAGTTGTATATTGATGTTGTGCGTATATTTCATTTGGTGGCATGTTTTCTTAACACGTTCCATAACGGCTGGCATGTCAATATGCTTCTAAAGGAAGTTATGAAGGCCTTCCGTGCGTTAGGTAGTCAGAAATTGCCTATCATTTCAGATATACTTCGCAAAATGTTTATACTGGTAAATGTCTTTTCCCTGTGGATGTAACCTTTTCGGCTGCTTGCCTTGCAATAAAATGTATGTAAAATACCGCGCAATTTCGTTTTGCGTCAAAACCAATTATTGTAGAACGAAGCCAGCATAATTGCCTCTTACATCCTACGAAGCACCCACGACCGGCGACGATAGCGTTTATGCGATCATATATACCAATTATGCAATCCTTCAACCTGTGCAGCGTCAACCTTACGAGATATCCTCGATCACCATTCGCCTGTCAGAAGACTCGTATCACCCGCCCACTGCCTTGTATCCTTCAAAACCCACGTCCCTAAGAGACACACCTCAGTCTACATCCCGAAGAAAAGACAAGACACGGTTTTAAGAAGCATACACCGCGAGGAAGGAATCTCATCCAGTTGCGAGTAAGTAGTTCTAGCCGCAGATTCTGAGCCTAGTTAAACACGTGCAGTTTGCTTATCGGAAATTATGGAATTCGACTCGCAGTTTCCATTCATTTGGATGTCAGTTATGTTAACGCTTGTGTCTTACTTACGGATCATAATCTACTATGCACATGTACTGTGACATTCATACGTTGTTGTTTGGGCGCTACCTTTATGTTTCCGGCGGTATTTATCTGGAGTTGTTATTGCATGCATGAAGTTGTCGTTATTGATACCATGCAGTTGTCGTCATTGTTGCAAACATGCAGTTGTCGTTGCTGCAGACATTAAGTCATTGTCATTATTGCAGTCAGGGAGTTGTTATTGTTATTGCAGGTACGCGGTTGTTGTCATTACTCTAAACGAGTAGTTGTTGTCGTTGTTGCTGACATTACGTTGTTGTAGACATGAAGTTGTTACTGGTCTGCCTCGTCCTACTCGGCTGCACGGTCAGCCACGTGTCGACGAGCGAACAAACACAACTCATGAAACGTCTTCTTGGAGTACTGGAGAACGAACACCAGGAAAACATCGAAAATGAGAGTGAGTATTCTAGATTCGAAAAACTTCAAGTATCATTGATGCATTTTATTTGTTTTTAATATGCGGACTATTACTGTTTACCTGTGTTTTCACTCAGTTGTCTGCGCAAAATCAGTCCTCTGTCCGTCTTCTCGATCGAATATATATGGAACCAATGTATACTTAATCGTGTATCTTTCGTATTTGTCAAAACTGAGTTGCCCGACATTTTCTGCCACTCCTGAGCCGATCTTGAGAAGTTCCGAACGCCGGCATGAGACGGCAGTTCCATGATACTCTTTACCAATTTAACATGTGCGTCTATAATAACTTTGTTTACTTCCCGAATGAAACGTTATATCAGCTGTGACTGTTCCGCAGTCAAACCGACATAACATCGATTAATAACGAATTCACTGGATGACGTAGTTAGCTTAACTTCAACGTCTCTGGGAGACGAATAAAATTCCATTGAGAAGGTGCAACTGCCTCGCCGCCCTGCCCTGAACAAACATCGTGTGTGAGTCTAGCCTTGTGATTCCAGGGCGCTACCTCTACCAGGGCAGCCACCAGTCGCCGTCTGTCGACCCTGACAGGCCCGGAGAGATGTGGGTGGACCTCCAGATGGACGTGACCGTTATGAACGAGTGTTCGCAATGCGTGTTCTACATCTACTATCAGTGCGTCAGCGACGAATGTGAAGTGAGTAATGTTGACTTACCAGCTACAGAGCGTAACAGTAATAGTAATACCAAAACAATTACATTAAAATGCATAAGTAAATCAAGTAAAATTGCGTAATATGTAATGTAGTATTTCAAAAAACATTTAAAGAAGATATTAAAAATGATTAATTAATTAACGAACAAATATAAACATTTACTTTATAAAATATATATATATATGTAAGAAAGACTAGAGGGTACGCAATAACATTAGTGAATGAACATTTTATGTATCTGTAGGTTCCCATAAAATATAGGATATCAATAAAAGGTATAAATTGTATGAGCGCTACTGCGTAGAAACGTTTTATAACAACGTTTGCAACACACGGTTTCCCTACGTGCTAAAATACGGATATTGCATCTAAAGATCAATTTACATTAACTTAGCATCACGTCGGTTAATTGCAATTTATGTAAAATATAATGCCATTTAATACAACAACTTTCTCGTTGTGCGTCAAAACTATTTTTTTAGAATATAAATGAAACAAGCATGTCGTTAACAATTATGCAATCGTTCAACCTGTGCGACGTCAACTTAAAGAAACACCCAGAAGGGCAGGATATCTTGCTAGCCCGTGACCAGAGGTGCCTTGGCAGAATATTGTGCAATCACCGCTTTCCGTCTTTCTCTGTCTTCCAATACACGTGACAGTGACAAAATGGTGTGGCTTGACCAGTTCTTTACGTTATTTTCACCGGACCTTCTCTGTCGCCCTGTGAGGCTCTTCTCCCTACAGTTCCCTTGACCACGGTCTTAGGCGGATAGACATCGCCATACATGGTTTGACCCTTGAACAGCGTTCTGACACAATTCTGGTCGTCCATTTTCAGGACACGGACAGACTTCAGTTCCCCGACGACGGCTACACGTGGAGTGGGTTTCGTGAGAAGTTCGCGACACCGAATCATCACGATGGCGTGTGGATAGGCGGGCTACAGAGCGGGATGGAATACAAGGTCTGGGACGGAGTCATGGACGGTGACGATCCCTACGACGGATACACTAACGACGAACGCAGGTCAATTGTCATCCCATAGGTGACCTTGCGCGCACGCCCAGAAACTCCCCTTGCACCACAGTGGCGGCCATTTTCTTTCATCGCAGCGACGATGTTTCTTTTATGCTTAGAAGTGACGAACTCTTTATAATACCGCTACCTTTAGAACATCATTACCTTTAGGGCGCTACTATATTTAGAATGCCGTTACAGTGCGATATCCTGGCTAGATAGTTTACTGCGAGAACTGTATTAATGACAATGTATTTTCTGCGTATGTTTCTAAAATATGGTCATTAGTAAATTTGATAACGATTAGCTGTATTAATTTTATGTTGTTGTCACAATGACGTTTAAAAATGGAAATCTGTCAACGTATTGCTATGCCGCGTCAAAAAACCTCCAGCGTGTCATGGCTGCTCAACGTTGCAACCGGCCTTTGGTCAGCTATTGTGCCAACCGCCGTGTTGCGCAGACTCGAAAATGACGTAACGCATTGATAAACATGAAACGTCATATTAAGCACTGGAATCGTTCCTGACCAACTCCAAATTGCAAGTAATACCCACATTCAAACAAAATGATCCACATCAGTTTCTAATTTTAGACATGAATCACTTCTATCGTTGAAAAGTGTTGTGTAATTAAGTATTGACGTACTTTACAAATGTATAGCTGAGCTTCAGTATGGAATTAGATTCAAGTATTCAACAGAATATGCGGATCTAGAAACGATTGCTGTATTTGACAAACGTAAAACTAGAACCTGCAGTGTCGATTGTATAACTGTCAGAGTATCGATTATTTGTCGTGCCTTGGTTATATGTCTTCATTCTCAAACAATAGTTGGCTACGGGCAAGAAACATTACAGTAGTTGTTAATGTTAATAATTGTAATACGCTGTTACATTGTCATCGCTATGATATTGTAAAACTAGCCTGCTTTCAATGTTGAATAAACAACTTGTCTTGCTAATGCTATCTCGCTCGTCTTTGTTTCAATGAGATGTTGGCGCCCGCCGGGACGGAAGGAGGGATAGTGGTGAACTCCCAATAACCGTGGAAGGGGCTCAGACCCATGTATTTAGATACGAACTTGCCTGTTGTATTCTAATTGTTGAAATGTGGATTTCGTTTTCCTTATCATGAGAGTAAACTATATATTTGATGACAATTTCAGCGATGACCTTTAAATTAATTATGACTAAATGATCGCATAAACGTAATCACTGAACTATAATTATACATACCAAATGCTATTTAACTGAAACATATGTGTTTGATTACACATGTGTAGTGTTATGTTATTGGCATATTCAAAATGCAGATAGTATGCAACTCACGTTTTCCTCTAAGTGCTAAAATATGGGGTGTTACATTTACTGACCAATTTAGATGTACTTATCTTCAAGTCGGGCAATATAATTTATGTAAAATACCGCGCCATTTCGTTTTGCATCAAAACAAATTATTGTAGAACGAAGCCAGCATAATTGCCTCTCACATCCTACGAAGCACCCACGACCGGCGACGACAGCGGACGCAGACTGTACACGCGCCCGATGAACGACCACTGGCGAGCGATGCAGGCGACGTTCCTCCGGCGAATTTTTAACGCTGTAGCGCTTACTTTTTTCCGGCGTTAAAAACGTTCCGATTGACGTTTCTGCGCATGCGCAATAAATGTAAAATCACCAATGTGCAGCGAAAGGATAACGTATTAGTGGCATAAATACAATGGGTTGTTCGTGAGGATGTATATAACTTCTCAGCGAAGTTATTTGTCGCAAATTAACACGAGGTAAATAAATGTTAAGGTATATTTTGATAGTAAGCGTAAATCGCGTGACTGCAGTGAGCCATAATCCGTGACAGTTATTTATATAAAAAAACGTAATATTTTATTGCATTGAACGACATTTTAAGAAAGTCTTCACAGTAATCATCACAGGAGATTTAAAGGGAAAACAAAGTCAATGTTTGGATCATATGGGATTAACAGAGTTAATAAAAAGTAACAACTTCCAACAACAATCATATTTTAACGTCAGTGGTTTACCAGGAAAAAAATGTAAAACACATAGACATAGAAAGTCTACAGGCTACGCCATTTTAGAAACAAAATGACGTCAGAGAGTCTTCTTGGTCGGCGTGAACTGTGCATGCATATTATTATCTGTTACTTTCTAACCTAACCACGAAAACGACCGTCAACAGCCGCCAAACTTCTCCCCACATTTCTTACATACATATACATACACTACATTACAAAAAAATCACTTGTATTCGTCTAACGAAGAAAATTCACAACAGAAACGCAAATCTTGGCGAACGGCAACTCGACAACTTCGACTACCGTAAACTCGCTATTATAAGTTAGCTTTACACAAAATACCGCTAGATGGCGCGCGAATATTTATTAACCTTACTGCATTCGCACGCGCGAATTAGTTTAACTAATTATAAATAATATAATAATAATTAGCTGCATCACTATGATCTGCAGAAAATGTTAAACGGCAAACTAAGGCAACGCTTTGGTGATATGGGTCTAATAGAGTTGATAAAAAATAACAATTTAATATACAAATATATAATTTTATTAGTTTATTTTATATAGCGCCAAATCCACAATTCTCTTCTCTTCTATTCAACATACTGTTATTAAAGTATATGCAATAATAAGAATGCTACCCACAGGTAATATTTAAAAATAAATATTAAAAATACATGTGTCTGCATAATTATCCAAAATTGCCTATTAGTTATAAAAGAAAAAGGAAATTACGTGTTTTTTAATGAAGTCACATTGTTTATTTTATCAATATTTCTATAAACATCCCGCGTGTACTGCGAGCATGCAAGCTTATATTACATAAGCGATGTTTTAACAATAATAACTAAAACAATAACATGTTAATATTACTGTTTTTAAATCCTTCTTTTTCTACCACCATAATATTTCCCATATATTCATATTCCTTTTTACATTTTAGTGATTTATTGTTCCGATAATTAATAAAGTGTCTTGTTCAAAAATAATTATTATTACATATCTGATGGTGGAAATGTCATTCATGAGTAGAACAAATAGCTTCAGTAATATGTTCTTATGCATAATGGTTGTGTATGTGCTGAATGAAAATTATTATTACGTCGTACTTATTTTATTACTTTAATTATTTATTACTATTAACCATACTTTTATATTCATTTATTACAATTGTTGTTATGTAATTTGTATGTTTATTTATGACTGATAAGTCAGCTTAGTTAATGATATAGAAACATGTATTTTCATTATTTATTTTTAAATAATATTATCTGTGGGTAGTTTTCTCTTTATTGTATTTTAATAGCATTATTTTGTGAAGCGCCACTAACAATTATGGATGTGGCGCTACATAAATAAAATATTATATTATAATAAATAAAATTGTTTGTTTATTTAATATAGCGCCACATCCAATTTAAACTTGTTCATGGCGTTTTATATACATTAAAATGCTAAATAACAAATACACACCAGAAGAAAAAACACATAAATATACTAGAAACTTATATGAACAATTATAAAAATAAAATATCAATATAAAAATAATAAAACTTATAACTTCCTGCAAATCATAGTGATGATAATAATTAATTATTATTATTATATTATTATTTATAAGTAATTAAACTATTTCGCGCGTGTGAATTAAAACAATTAAATATTCGCAGTCAGAAACGTGGCGTCTAGCGGTATTTTGTGTAAAGCTTTTAAAAGCGATTTTACGGTACCGCTGGGCGGCCGAACAAGTTGTACTCGAGGTCTGCGCGTTTTTGTGTGTGAATTTTCTTCGTTAGAGGAATGCAAGAGATTTTATTACATAACATAGTGTATGCATATGTATGTAAGATATGTGAGGAGAAGTTTGGCGGCTGTTGGTGGTCGTTTTGATGGTTAGGTCAATCAAATCGGGTCGTCTAGGATCCGCGCTGCGTCTGTGACTGTCCAAACGAATCCACCGAACCACTGTTTCAGTTCTGCTCGATTCATAGGTTAACAAGAAGACATCTTACTGATACTGTCTTTCACTTTACTATTACTATAAGCGTTTGAGGAACAGTGTGGCATATTGATGTCGCGATTTCGTTGTAAACCGACGTAAGGCAACTTTTAGCGTATCGCTTGGCTCTCTGTTATGACAGCTGAACCAGCAGACGACTCTCTGACGTATTACTTTTTTAAACTGCTGGGTTGTGATTGGTTGCAAGGTCCAAGATGGGCCGGTTCATGGTGTCGGTGATTTAGCTAGATTTTCCCACTTTAAGACCACTTTCTGAAGTAACCACTAAGGTGAAAAATTGGATTGTAGATGCAAATGATTAGCTAGTGTAAACTCTTTTAGGTGCATAACACTAAACTGTTGCCTTTTTTTTCACTTTAAAGAACAAGCCGTGGCATTTATGCTGAAAATGCTTTGTCGTTTCGCTGGACATTGATGATTTTACATTTACTGCGCATGCGCAGAAACGTCAATCGGAACGTTTTTAACGACCGGAAAAATGTAAGCGCGACAACGCAATTGGCCAATTAAGGGGTCCAATCATAAATGTGTGTCATCACCAGCGACGCGGCTGGACATCCAGTGGTGGAATAATTTCAAGTGTACAGTTAATGGTTAGTCTCTTATTCTGGACAATGTTCCAGTTACTTTTATGTTTACAGATGCGTGTGACACAGCAGCAGGAGTTACTGTGACGGTGACTGGTTTTACAGTAATTGTAATTGGTCGGTAGACCATCCTGAAAGTCAAGAGCTGCACATTAGCTTAACAGAATTACCAGCAGTGTTATTGGCAGCATATTGTTGATCTATTTTATATGTTCTTAATATGCGGACTATTACTGTTTATCTGTGATTTCACTCAGTTGTCTGCGCAAAATCAGTCCTCTGTCCGTCTTGTCGATCGAAAATATATGGAACCAATGTATACGTAATCGTGTATCTTTCGTACATGTCGAAACTGAGTTGCCCGACATTTTTGGCTACGACTGAGCCGGTCTTAAGAAGCTCCGCACGCCGGCATGAAACGGCAATTCCATGATACTCTTCACCAATTTAACATGTGCGTCTATAATAACTTTGTTTACTTCCCAAATGAATCGTTACATCAGCTGTGACTGTTCCACAGTCAAACTGATATCTCAGGTCTCAGGTTATTTACTCCAAACAGCCCAATCTTGGGCTAACGCAGGAGTCACTGAGGATGGTCACTGCCAGGGTGCTTGTCGTCCTCAGTGGTTCTTTTACGTCCCAAATTGAGACGGGACCGACATTAACGTGATTCTCCGATTCATGGGGGATAGACAGTCCCCAATGTTGAGAGCTAGATTTTTATATCACAACTGCCGGTACCGGGGATCGAACCCGTGCCGCCGGCGTGGCAGGCGGATGTGGTAACCACCATCACCACATCCGACAATGTAATCGTGTAAGACACTTGTTCTTGCACTAGTGACATCCCGGTTAGACTATGGCAGCTCTCTCTCTCTCTTCTATGGTGTACCAAACAACACCATGCAGCGACTGCAAAGAGTGCAGAATTGTGCAGCTCGTATAATTACGCGTACGGAGAAATACGATCACATTACACCCGTGCTGCAGCGATTGCATTGGCTACCAATTAATCTGAGACCAACCTACAAAGTGCTACTATTGACCTATTGTGCTCTAAATGGGGTAGCGCCCGACTACCTGAGTGAATTGTTCAACTACAGACACGTAAGCAGAACTCGTATGCCGTCTTTGATCAAGACTGCCACAACAGTAAACAGTTTTAAGACACTTCTAAAAACTCATTTATTTAGGCAAGCTTTTTTTGTAATTTAACTGTTTGTGTATTAATTGATCATGTTTAAGTCAATTAATGTATTTAAACTTATTTTACTTTATTTTTTAATTTTTTTTAATTTTTTTTATTGTTTGTCAAAAGCTATCTTCATGCTTTTAGATACTGTATTTTAGGTATTCTTTACGCATTTATTTTTAGGTATATATCTATATATAGCGCCCGAGAGCAATTTTAATTGATCGGGCGCTATATAAGTATTGTAATATTATAATATTATTATTACACCACCCGCGCTCTCATATAATATAGATTAATAACGAATTCACTGAATGACATAGTTAGCTTAACGTCAACGTCTCTGGGAGATGGAAAAAAAATCCATTGAGAATGTGCAACTGCCGCCCCGCCCTGCCCTGAACACACATCGTGTCCGAGTCTCGCCTTGTGATTCCAGGGCGCTACATCCGCCACGACTACAAGCACGAGTCGCCGTATGTAGACCCTGAGAAGCCCGGACAGATGTGGGTGGACCTCCAGATGGATGTGACCGTTATGAACGAGTGTCCGCAATGCGTCTTCTACATCTACTATCAGTGCGACAGCAACGAATGTGAAGTGAGCAATGTTGACCTACCAGCTACAAAGAACGTAGTAATAATAATAGTAATACCAAAACAATTATATTAAAATGCCTAAGTTAAAAAAGCAAAATTGTGAAGTAATATTTCAAACAACACTTAAAGAAGATATTAAAAAATATTAATTAGATAACGTAAAAGTTTTAACCTGTTAAAGTATAAAATATATATATATATAAGAAAAACTAGAGGGCACGCAATAACATTAGTGAATGAACATTTTATATATATATGTAGGTTCCCATAAAATATAGGTTATAAATAAAAGGTACAAATTGTGTAAGTGCTAGCAGTGTAGAAACGTTTTATAACAACGTTTGCAACACGCGGTTTCTCTACGTGCTAAAATACGGATATTGCATCTAAAGATCAATTTACATTAACTTAGCACCACGTCGGGCAATATAAGTTTTGTAAAACACAATAACATTTAATACAACTACCTTCCCATTGTGCGTGAAAAAAAATTCTTATAGAATACAACAGAAACAAGCATGTCGTTACCAATTATGCAATCGTTCAATCTTTGCGCCGTCAACTTGAAGAGATATTCAACATGGCAGGATCACTTGCTAGCCCGTGACCAGAGATGGTACGGGTGCCTTGGCAGAATAGTGTACGTTAGCGCGTCCCATCTTTCTATGTCTTCTAAAATATGTGCCAGAGATACAATGGTGTGGCTTGACCAGTTCGTTACGTTATCTTCCCATGATTTTCTTTGTCGTCCTCTGAGTCTCTTCTCCCTACTGTTCCCTGGAAGAAGGTCTCAGATAGACATCGCCTCACGCGATTTTACCCTCGATTAGTGTACTGACACAATGCTGGTCGTCCATTTACAGGACAATGACCTCCATCGGTTCCCCGTCGACGGCTACAACTGGAGTGAGTTTTGTGAGAAGTTCGTGGAACCGTTTCATCACGATGGCATGTGGATAGACGGGCTGGAGAGCAGGATGGAAGGTCTGGGAAGGCTACGTTAATGGTGATGACGTCATCTACTATAATCTACGTTCAACTGACATCCCGTAGGTGACCTTGCGCGGACGGCCGGAAACTCCTCCTGCACTACGGCGGCGGCCATTTTGTTTCGTCGAAGTCGACGATCTTTCTTTGACGCGTGGAAATGACGAACTCTTTAGAATACTGCTACCTTTAGAACATCTTTCATTACCTTTAGAGCGCTAATATATTTAGAATACCGTTACTGTCCGATATCCCGGCTAGATAATTAACTGCGAAACTACACTAAATGAACATGTACGTTATGTGTGTGTTTCTAAAATATGGTCATTAGTAAACTAAATACCGATTAGCTCTAATAATTTTCTCTTGTTGACACAATGACGTTTAGAAATGGAAATATGTCAACGTATTGCTATGCCGCGTCAAAAACCACCACCGAGTCATGACTGCTCAACGTTGCAACCGACTTTTTGCTTTGTGCTCAGCTATTTTGCCAACCACCGTATTGCGTAAGCGCGAAAATGACGTCACCTGTTGATAATCATGAAACGTCATACTAAGAACTGGAATATTTCTTGACCAACTCCAAATTGCAAAAGTAATACCCACATTCAAAATAAATGATTCACATTAGTTTTTTATTTTATGACCTATATCACTTCTACCAGTCATCTCATATATCGTCAAAATGTTATGTATAATCAATTATTTACGTACTGTAGCTGATCATCAGTATGGTATTAGATTCAATTATTCAATTATTCAACGGAATATGCGGATCTAGAAACGATTGTTGTAATTACCACACAACTGGATCAAAACCAGATACATATTAGTATGTTTTAGACATATCAAAACACGTTTCACACACACGCACACGCACACGCACACGCACACGCACACGCACACGCACACGCACACGCACACGCACACGCACACGCACACGCACACGCACACGCACACGCACACGCACACGCACACGCACACGCACACGCACACGCACACGCACACGCACACGCACACGCACACGCACACGCACACGCACACGCACACGCACACGCACACGCACACGCACACGCACACGCACACGCACACGCACACGCACACGCACACGCACACGCACACGCACACGCACACGCACACGCACACGCACACGCACACGCACACGCACACGCACACGCACACGCACACGCACACGCACACGCACACGCACACGCACACGCACACGCACACGCACACGCACACGCACACGCACACGCACACGCACACGCACACGCACACGCACACGCACACGCACACGCACACGCACACGCACACGCACACGCACACGCACACGCACACGCACACGCACACGCACACGCACACGCACACGCACACGCACACGCACACGCACACGCACACGCACACGCACACGCACACGCACACGCACACGCACACGCACACGCACACGCACACGCACACGCACACGCACACGCACACGCACACGCACACGCACACGCACACGCACACGCACACGCACACGCACACGCACACGCACACGCACACGCACACGCACACGCACACGCACACGCACACGCACACGCACACGCACACGCACACGCACACGCACACGCACACGCACACGCACACGCACACGCACACGCACACGCACACGCACACGCACACGCACACGCACACGCACACGCACACGCACACGCACACGCACACGCACACGCACACGCACACGCACACGCACACGCACACGCACACGCACACGCACACGCACACGCACACGCACACGCACACGCACACGCACACGCACACGCACACGCACACGCACACGCACACGCACACGCACACGCACACGCACACGCACACGCACACGCACACGCACACGCACACGCACACGCACACGCACACGCACACGCACACGCACACGCACACGCACACGCACACGCACACGCACACGCACACGCACACGCACACGCACACGCACACGCACACGCACACACTCAACATTCAAGTTTACTAGAAAAGTTAATTTAATAAGGATTGGAACCCACAGCTAAACAACAATGACGTGTATATTTGTCAACCGTAAAACTATGATCTGGATCGTGCATTGTCGATTATATAACTGTCAGAGTATCGATTATTTGTCGTGCACTGGTTATATGTTTTCATTCTCAAACAATAGTTGGCTACGGGCAAGACACTTTACAGTAGGTCTTAACGTTAAGCTCATAATTGTAGTATGCCTTTACGTTGTCATCGCTATGCAAATTGTAAAACTAATCTGCTTTCAATGCTGAATAAACAGCCTTTCTTGCTAATGCTATCTCGCTCGTTTTTGTTTCAATGGGATTTTGGCACACACTGTCATAGCCACCGGGCCGGAGGGAGGGGGATGTAGTTATCTCCCAATACCCGTGGAAGGGGCTCAGAGCCACATATTTAAATACGGACTTGCCTTTTGTATTCCAATTGTTGAAACTTGGATTTCGTTTACCCTATGATGTTAGTAAACTATACGTTTATTTGACAGGTTCAGCGATGTCGCTTATTATGACGAAATGACATCACTGCGACATGCAATGCTTAAAAGTATCGTGACCGCTGATTTTAACCCGCACTTGCACTTTTTCTATGCAATACAATACAATACAATACAATACAATAAACTGTATTGTCCCGAACCGGGAAATTCATGTTGCAGCGTTCGTCATCGTAAAATATAAAATACAGAGTAGAGAAATAAAAATAAAATCATTATTAAAACAGTATGAACATTAATCATAATAAAATACAAAACAAATCTATAATATGATTTTAAAATTAAAGTTATAATTGTAATTGTGTAATAAAAAATTAATAAAAATAAAATAAAATACAACATACACAATTACACACATCACGTCAGAGGTGGATTATCGTTTAGAATTTAGAAGTCGTACTGACATTGGCATGAATGAATCTCGCTTTCTATTTGTTTTGGATATTATAGTTCTGAAACTTTTGGACGAGGGCAGAAGGACGTACTCGTTATATAGGATGTGTGTGCTGTCATTAATTATTTTATTAGCTTTACGGAGTATCTGTTTTTCGTACAAAGCAGTGACAGAGGTTTGTTTGAGGCCGGTTATTTTGCTACTAATATTTACAACGCGCTGCAATTTATTCTTGTCTTTCTGGCTAACGTCCCAAACCAACATATAAAAGAAAATGTCAAAACACTCTGGATACAAGATTTGTAAAACATGGATAAAATGGTGTTATCAATATTAAAAGATCGAAGTTTTCTGAGGCAGTAAAGACGCTGCTGGCATTTCTTGTACGTGACACTGCAGTGGCGGTCCCATTTCAACTTATTGTCAATTGTTGTGCCGAGGTATTTATACTCGTCAACTACCTCTACCTTGTTATCGTGGATGACAATATCAGATTGGGATGGAGGGTATTTCCTAAAATCAATGCACATGTCTTTGGTTTTTGTTGCGTTCAGACACAAATACGAATACAAATACACCATGCAACAAAGTCGTTTAACACATGACCATGGCCAACTTCATCGTTAGACAACAGACTGAGTAAAGCTGTATCATCTGAAAATTTAATAAAATACCTATTTGGACGGATGCACCTGCAGTCATTTGTGTATAAAATGAATAACAGAGGGGATAAGACACATCCTTGGGGTGAGCCAGTTTAACACTTCAACACCATAATTATTTATTATTAATCAGCCAGCACTTGAACTGCATGTCTTACGGTAGGGTCTTACTGAGAGAAGACTGAGTAGCCACGTTTCAGACGTCTGACAGCCAAGTCGAAATTAGTCAAACACAATCGATGTTTCAATGCTCACAGTCAAAGAGTCCAGTCCACATTTCCAAGGAATGTCGTGTGACGTGATTTAGCTTTTACGCTTTAGCACATACAACACAACGATTTTACGACACTGACGTTTATCAAACAGACAACAAAATAAGTTAAGATGACAATGAAAACGATGTAGGCTTCAGAAAAAAAACAGCGTCTACCAAATCTGCATGCCGGACAGGTCTTCTTTACATGTACCATTGTGCATGTCTGACAGCGACTTTCATTGGAATAATACTAATAATTATTACAAAACTCTTAAATTCATAACATATATTCAAGCTCAGAGGCGCAACATACAAAATCATTTAGCTAGTCATACATAGGAATAGGCAAACGTATTTGGAGCATGGAAGCTGACCATCTACGGTGTAAAACCAATTTCAACGTAATACGTTTTCAATATCTTACGAAAAGTGTCTATTGTTTCATAAGATTTAATTGCAATAGGAAGTTGATTCCAAATTGTTGGCGCAGCCAAAGAGAAAGCACGTTTGGCAATATTCAGCCTAGTTTTAGGAACAAACATTTTGTTTGGAAACGGATGATATAAGGGTCCCAGAGATATCAGAGAAATGTAACAGATTAACTCAGTATGTCGGTTTTGAGTAGAAAGTGTACGTGACAGTAGCCAATTTTAATTTTATTCGGTATAAACTGAAAATCAATGTGTCTGCTTAAATAGTGGTAGTGGTGGTGAGAAAGTTGAGGCCTTAAGTACCACACCTGCTAAACAATTATGAACACGTTGGAGTTTACGAGGTCTAAACTAATCACCGAATTATTAAATGCTAGCCAGCCACATCATACTACGAGGAAGGAATCTGATTCAATTGCGAGTAAGTACAACAAGCGCAGTTTGCTTATCGGAAATGATGAAATTCGATTATTCTTTTTTCCACTCATTTGGAGAGTCTTACTTACGGATCGTAATCTACTATGCACTAGTACAATGAAAACTCTTACGTTAGTTTTCGTGGGTGCAACGTTTGTCTAAATCAGTAGCTGCATGCGTGAAGTTGTTGTCGTTATTGCTGCCATGATGTTGTTGTAATTGTTGCTGTCATGGAGTTGTAGTCGTCCCTGCAGATACGAAGTTATTTTACTCATAGCAGGAATGCAGTTGTCATTGCAGCAGACATTAAGTTGTTGCATGAATGAAGTTGTTGTCGTTACATACATGAAATAGTTGTCATTATTACAGAGGTGGAGTTGTTATCACTATTGCAGACAGTATGTCGTTGTCTTGTTGCAGACATGAAGTTGTTGCTGGTCTG
>OZ024865.1:48995754-49003254 GCA_964017155.1 Oasisia sp. SBJ-2009 | reverse complement strand
TTATAGACCAATTGGCATAATAAAAACAAAATCAGATACCGTTTAAGTCGATAGCCTGTCGTTGTGCGTCAAGGCATATTATAGTAGAATATAGACGAAGCAAATGTGTCTGTGCGAGTGATGCAATCGTTCAACCCTTTGATATTTCCTCGATCGCAATTTTCCTGTCAGAAGATAACATTTTAATTAAATAAAACTTGAGATTTATTGTACACCTGGAGTATTATATTATAGGAAGATTCAATGTAGTTATTCTGCAATACACGTTTTTTGGGAAATTACATATGTGTAAAAAGACCCTACCGTTTAAGTGGATAACTTGCCTATGTGCTTCAAAAGAAAAATTATAGTACAATATAGTCGAAGCAACTGTGTCTTTTCCAGTGATTCAATCGTTCTACTCGGCGACGTCAGAAGACACAGACAACTAGAACACTTACCTGTCTCCTTTGAAAACCCACCGCCTCAGGTGGTTCGCATTAGTCTACGTCCCGACAGAGAGACAGCGAGGAAATAAGAGTCGTCTAAGATTCAAGTAAGTAGCTCTGTTCATACATTGTCAATCGAGTTACATGTACATCGAGTGGCTATTTGTTTCTCAGAATTAATGTATTTCAATACGTTGGGGATATTTATTTGGATATTAAGCTAACTAGCTTCCGCCTAGCTATGGACAACCCACAAGTGAGGCCTTGCGGAATGAATTCAACGATACAGTTGTATTGTAATTCCTCTACGTTATTATGCGTGCGGTAATTTTATATTTCCTGCGTTGAAATATATAAAAAGTCACTGAAATTGCAAGAGGATGATATTATTACAGCCATTAAGTTGTTGTCGTTGTTGTATTCATTAATGTGTTGACGTTTTGCCAGACATGGTGTTGTGTCATTATTGCAGGCATTCATTTGTTGACGTTACTACAGACATGAATTTGTTGTCGTTGATGATGACAGTACGTTGTTGTCGTTGTTGTCGTTGTTGCAGACATGAAGTTGTTGCTGGTCTGCCTCGTCGTACTCGGCTGCACGGTCAGTCACGTGTCAACGAGCGAACAAACACAACTCATGAAACGTCTTCTTAGAGTACTGGAGAACGAACGCGAGGAAAATATCGAAAATGAGAGTGAGTATTAAAAATACCCCCCGTATGTACAAGACTGTTTTCCTATGTTTTAGCTCAAATTTCTGAGATCTTCACTGCACCAATGATTTCCCAGTTGCGTAAATTTTAATGTATTGAGGTGCAGTAATCCGACATTTTCTGCGACGGCTGGGCCGGTGCTATGATGTGCCGTATTCAAGATTAAGATTAACGTGGTAGCGTAAACCTAAAATGTCTTCATTCGATATTAAAAGGAGGTTACCAAAGGTTACCTCCGTGAATTTTGTGATCAGACCAACGTGCCTTTCTAAGTAACTATGCTTGCTTCACAAACATAATATGTAACATCAACGGTGAATGTCACAATGCTTAACATCCACGTGTCGACATTTTGAATGAAACTCATGATGCGTCTGCTCCCGTCTGCCATGGCCTAACCCGGGCCTGTTCCTCGTGATTTTAGGGCGCTACCTCTCCCAGGACTCTCCATGTGTCAATCAAAGTAGGCCTGGAGAGATGCGGGTGGATCTGAATAAGGACCCGAGCATCATGGACGGGTGTACAAAATGCATCGTCTACATACAATTCCAATGTGTTAGCGACGGCTGCAGTGTGAGTGTTCCGTACAGACCAAGCTAAGAAAGCTTCATAATAATAATGTAATCAATAATACAATGTTGTGTTTGTTGGTCTGTTTGTTTGTGTTTCTATGTGTCGGTCTGCATGTGTCGGTGTCGGTGTCGGTGTCGGTGTCGGTGTCGGTGTCGGTGTCGGTGTCGGTGTCGGTGTCGGTGTCGGTGTCGGTGTCGGTGTCGGTGTCGGTGTCGGTGTCGGTGTCGGTGTCGGTGTCGGTGTCGGTGTCGGTGTCGGTGTCGGTGTCGGTGTCGGTGTCGGTGTCGGTGTCGGTGTCGGTGTCGGTGTCGGTGTCGGTGTCGGTGTCGGTGTCGGTGTCGGTGTCGGTGTCGGTGTCGGTGTCGGTGTCGGTGTCGGTGTCGGTGTCGGTGTCGGTGTCGGTGTCGGTGTCGGTGTCGGTGTCGGTGTCGGTGTCGGTGTCGGTGTCGGTGTCGGTGTCGGTGTCGGTGTCGGTGTCGGTGTCGGTGTCGGTGTCGGTGTCGGTGTCGGTGTCGGTGTCGGTGTCGGTGTCGGTGTCGGTGTCGGTGTCGGTGTCGGTGTCGGTGTCGGTGTCGGTGTCGGTGTCGGTGTCGGTGTCGGTGTCGGTGTCGGTGTCGGTGTCGGTGTCGGTGTCGGTGTCGGTGTCGGTGTCGGTGTCGGTGTCGGTGTCGGTGTCGGTGTCGGTGTCGGTGTCGGTGTCGGTGTCGGTGTCGGTGTCGGTGTCGGTGTCGGTGTCGGTGTCGGTGTCGGTGTCGGTGTCGGTGTCGGTGTCGGTGTCGGTGTCGGTGTCGGTGTCGGTGTCGGTGTCGGTGTCGGTGTCGGTGTCGGTGTCGGTGTCGGTGTCGGTGTCGGTGTCGGTGTCGGTGTCGGTGTCGGTGTCGGTGTCGGTGTCGGTGTCGGTGTCGGTGTCGGTGTCGGTGTCGGTGTCGGTGTCGGTGTCGGTGTCGGTGTCGGTGTCGGTGTCGGTGTCGGTGTCGGTGTCGGTGTCGGTGTCGGTGTCGGTGTCGGTGTCGGTGTCGGTGTCGGTGTCGGTGTCGGTGCCTGCCTGCCTGCCTGCCTGCCTGCCTGCCTGCCTGCCTGCCTGCCTGCCTGCCTGCCTGCCTGCCTGCCTGCCTGCCTGCCTGCCTGCCTGCCTGCCTGCCTGCCTGCCTGCCTGCCTGCCTGCCTGCCTGCCTGCCTGCCTGCCTGCCTGCCTGCCTGCCTGCCTGCCTGCCTGCCTGCCTGCCTGCCTGCCTGCCTGCCTGCCTGCCTGCCTGCCTGCCTGCCTGCCTGCCTGCCTGCCTGCCTGCCTGCCTGCCTGCCTGCCTGCCTGCCTGCCTGCCTGCCTGCCTGCCTGCCTGCCTGCCTGCCTGCCTGCCTGCCTGCCTGCCTGCCTGCCTGCCTGCCTGCCTGCCTGCCTGCCTGCCTGCCTGCCTGCCTGCCTGCCTGCCTGCCTGCCTGCCTGCCTGCCTGCCTGCCTGCCTGCCTGCCTGCCTGCCTGCCTGCCTGCCTGCCTGCCTGCCTGCCTGCCTGTCTGTGCATGTGATCTCGCGCACCACACTTCCATTCATACCTGTCTCCTTCCTGTCATTAATCCTTCCTTGTGAAACTGTATCTGTCGTCCATTTACAGGACAAGCAGGAGCACCGTTTCCCAGACAACGGCTACTCGCCGGTCGAGTTTCGTGAGACGTTCGTGACACCGCCTGACCACGCGGGCGTGTGGATAGGCGGACTGGAGAGTGGGATGGAATACGAGGTCGGGGACGTGGCTCTTATCGGGGATCAAGTTTTCCATAGCTCCAAAGGGAAGACGATTGTCATCCCGTAAGGGGTGTTGCCTGACGGCCTGAAACTCCTTCTTCACAAAGATGTCGGCCAGTTTGTTTCGTCGATAATGTGTCTTTGCTGCTTGAATGTTTAATCTCTTTAGAACGTCATACTCATAGTACGTGCAACAGTAAAAACTTCAAACACTAGGTGAACAACAATGCATATTGTGTAATTATTCTCAGAATGTTGTCGTCAGAAAACTTTTCACCAGTATTGATTAGAAACATTGAGTTTGAGTTGCGTTATCTTGAGTCAGTTTCAAGCGAAACGCAATTGCTATACACGAATCTGCATTGGAATATAAATGTCATGTTTTGAAACAGAAATGTGTCAACGTATTGATACGCTGTATGTATTAGTGTCTTCATTTAAGTGACATTTCGTGAAATTGTTACCCTGAATTGGACAAAGATTTAGCTGTATAACTGTCAAAGGTTGTCATATTATTTGGCGTGCTTTCATCCTCGGACAGAATTTGGTAGTAGACAATATCTTAACGTTAAGCTCATAATTACAATAAATCGATAGACTGTCAACGCTACGCTTGTAAGAAAATTAACTTTCTTTCAGTTATGAATAAACAACCGTTCTGGTTAATATTAACTCTCTCGTTTTTATCTAAGGGTATGTTGTCGATCATTGTCAAAGCAGTTGGAACCGGGGGTTAAGGGAATTGTAGTGACCCCGGAACATAATTTGGAAGCGGCTCAGCCCCAGTATTTAGATTAGGAATTCCTTTTTGTATAGTAATTATTGAAAGTTGGGTTTCGTTTGCGTTACGTGGTGAGTGTCTTCCGCAGCCAATGATGTAGTCATACTTAAGTCCTATATGTGTTATGGGTAATAAACGATGGAAATGGAAAAACCTATGGTGGATTCAATATGCGCCTGAACGACGAGAACACTCGAGTCTCTGTAGTTAGTCGTTGACTAGAACACCTGACTTAACTTGATTTTAGGGTAAAGGCGCAGTGGCGCAGTGGTACAGTAGCAAAAGTTTCGGTTTCAGATAGAGAACCAGGGTTCGAATACTGTGTTGCCGTGCCATGTCGAACGTTGGGCAATTTCATTCACTCTAACTTTATCCAGTTCATTCGGTTAAAAGAATGAACATCCGGGTTTCACACAGCAGTGTAGTCTTCGCGCATTAATTGCACAACGTGGCTTAACGTTTACAGGAAAGTGTGAAGTGCCTTGATCGGCCTTGATGGCTGAGCTGCATACAACGCTAAATAAGAACTTACTTGTTAAGTAACCATTTTGTATTTGATGGTGTATGTGTGTGTGCTCGCGCGCGCATATCAAATAAAACATATGAGATTGCTTGCACAAATTGTTTCATATTACGGGAATATTCAATAGAGTTAGTTTGCAACTCATGTTTATGATATGAGCTGAAAAGCATTTATATTACGATTATAGGCCAACTTACATAAATTACTACCGTTTAAATCAATAGCCTGTCGTTGTGCGTCAAGGCTTATTATAGTAGAATATAGACGAAGCAACTGTGTCTATACGAGTGATGAAATCGCTCAACCCTATGATATATCCTCGATCGCATTTTTCCTGTCAGAAGATTACATTTTAATCAAATAAAACATGAGATTTATTGCACACATGGATTATTATATTATAGGATGTTTCAATGTATTTATTCTGCAATTCACATTTTGGAGAAATTACATGCCTAAAGAGACACTACCGTTTAAGTGGATAACTTGCCTATGTGTAGAAAAGAAAAATTCAAAGGGCTCGTGTGAGGAATTGCGGATTGAAATCTTAAAATACAGTTGTATGTCATTCCTCAACGTTATATTTATGCAGTAATTTTACATTTCCGGCGTTCAGTTGGAAATATGCAACATGTCCCTGACTTTACAAGAAGATGGCATTACTGCAGCCATTAAGTTGTGATTTCTGCAGACAGGATAAACATCACCCAAGGCAGGCTGACCTTGAGCAGCTGGACAACAACAGTTTGTTCTCGGTTAACCATGAGTTCTAATAGTACTAAAAACAAGTACTTCAGCCCCCAAGCCTGTGCAAAATCAGACACTGTATTAGTAAATACTTTATTAACTAAACTAAAATATCATGCACATATTCATAATTTTGTCTTCTTTTTCTGTATGTATGTTTCACCTATTAAAAACAGAAATATGTTTTTGATAATTGTGTTGTGAAATAGTAAGAAATGAGTGTATTGATGCTTTATTGGCTTCAATAATAAAGGAATAAAAATGTTATGTTGCGAATGTTCTTATTTTTAGCAACTTGTTGTTTCAATGTATGTTGGACTTCCTACAGAGAACATAATCATTATGTAGTTGTTAACGTGTTTGTTCGTTATATCTTCTACCTGTTGTAAGTCACCAGTACTGTTTCACCAACCTGGACAAAGGGGAGCCAAGAGAGAAGTGGGCATGCATTCACAAAATCTAGTAGTTTTACAAAGACAATTAACTTGTCATGTGGATTAATCAATTGAATTATACATTTGCATAGTAATTAAGGATAAATGCTAATGTCTCGGTTTCACTTGTTGGTTCAATTCCAACTTGTATGCCTTTGTGCAAAATATGGGTTTATTTGTCGAACCATTGTATTCCCCTTGTAAATTAGCTGATATTGATGTGAAACTTGTATTAAGTCAGTAAAAACTGTAGCCAAATTCCGCCATTAGTTAAAGACACGCCTTCATAACCACCATAGCTCCCTGTCGTATACATACATCTGTTGACAAATTAAATGCCTCTTATCGATGTTTATATTGACCAGCATAATGTCGAAGGATTTAGGCACAGTAGAAGTTATATATTATTTATTAGTATTAATATCAGCATTTAATGGGACACTCAACAGAGGGTTTTCGTCCTCAATGGTGGAATCTGTTAAACTAACATATAACAAGAACCTCTTGTGCACGGCAGTATCTATATGTTTTGTCATAAAGCATGCATGGGCATTGGTCGGTGTGCGATGAAGGTGACCCCCCACTTTTTAGCTTTAGTGGGACAGCATAGGAAATGTCCCCTTTACCTCTTCATTCCAGAAAAAAATGTGTCTCCCTCTCACCAATCTCATAAGCCCCTACATAGATCTCGTAGCTAAAAAATAATAAACTCACAATATGAAATTCCCACTACCCAGGCAAAAAATCGACTAGATAAATTGCTTGGTTGAAAACAGAATGCAACATGATATTACTTCAGTATATTAATAGGATGTGTGGCTAAAGCAGTGGATTCCTGCACTTTGTATAACTTAAAGCTATTTGAGTGATAATCCTGTCTTTGTCAAAAGACAGGATTGGGAAGTCCTAGACAGGCACCCCTGTAGCAGCTTGTCACTCTATGCATCAGGCAACCATAGGTCCTTAGTCTACATTTTTAGTGATTGAGGGCAGGCCATGATCCTCGAGGCTCCCCTCTGCTACTCGAATGTTATATACAATTATAAAATTGTGTTGGTCATACAATTTGTTTCACAGTCACAATATTCAAATAAACGTAGCCAACATAACTATTTAAATAACACACAATATAGTCAAGTAGCCAACATAACTATTTTAAATAGCATACAATAAACACCTTTGTGTATTTTATAATTAGTAATAGACCAACAATAAATGATTATATATATCATTTCATTAAAAACAATGTTATATGCTTTCAGATGATGTTTATATATATATATATATATATATATATATATATATATATATATATATATATATATATATATATATACATACACATCATATGAATGCATATAATATTGTTTTAGTAATATAATATATATAACATATTTTTAGTAATATTAATAGATATATATATATATATATATATATAACATGATTACATATGGGGACCGATTTATATATATATATACATATATATATATATATATATATATATATATATGTCTATACATTTATATGTATGTATATGTGTATATATATATATATATA
>OZ024865.1:48985754-48990754 GCA_964017155.1 Oasisia sp. SBJ-2009 | reverse complement strand
GGCGACGACAGCGGACGGAGACTGTACACGCGCCCGATGAACGACCCCTGGCGAGCGATGCAGGCGACGTTCCTCCGGCGAATCTTTAACGCAATTGGCCAATTATGGGGTCCAATCATAAAAGTTTTTTATCACCAGCGACGCGGCTGGACATCCAGTGGTGGAATAATTTCATCTGTACAGTTAATGGGTAGTCTCTTATACTGGACAATGGACCAGTTACTTATGTGTTTACAGATGTGTGTGTTACAGCAGCAGGGGTTACTGTGATAGTGACTGGTTTTACAGTAATTGTTGGGTAGACCATATTGCGATTCAAGAGTTGCACATTAACTTAAGAAATTATTGGCAGCAGTATTGTTGTCAGCAAAGCGATGGGGCCTAATGTGTAACTGTATCATGTGTGAACCATGGCTCATGTTGATGAAGTAATTAAGGTATGCTTTCTTGGTTGTCAGCAGTGTACATTTTCCGCCTTCCAGGTGTTGTAAACATGTTGGCAGACAGGATATCTCGTCTGCATGAGCTTTACTCCATACATTACCTATGTTTTTGCGTGTTATGTCGCAATTATCCTGGCACATGTCGTACACTGGGGTTGTATATATATATATATATATATATATATATATATATATATATATATATATATATATATATATATATATATATTGAATAGGTCCTGACTTAATTGGCGCCTTAGACAACCGAGTAAGTTGGCTTCAGGGACAAGTAGTTGAACGCAGTACCTGCCTTACGCTTCTCAAAGCAAGTTATACTTATGTTTTAGTCAATGAACTGGCATACGCCCAGTCCCCCGTTTCGGCATGACGTATGTATATATATATATATATATATATATATATATATATATATATATATATATATATATATATATATATATATATATATATATATACAGGCCTTGCCTTTTAAGGAGCGCGATCGCGCTCGCGCTCCATCGCGCTCCTTCTTTTGCTTTTGGGAGGGCGATTTTCTGCGCACCTGGGCGTTGGAATTTTTGGGGATTAATTTTTCGCTTGAACACCATACTTTATGCTGCATATCACAATAACTGTTGCAGTTACCTTATAATGTTCTGTGAGGGAAATGTAGCTGTGTTTGTTACATTTACTATACAATATCCTACATATTCATCAACGCCATTGCGTTCAGACAACGAGCGATATCGTTCGGCTTCGGTGGGCGCCGCCATCTTTGAATTTTCGAAGATCGTTAACACGAAATGAAAATCGCCACAAAGTATGTCTTTCCAACGAAATCCGCTCCAATAACGCGTTAAACAGTTAATAAATATGTACAGACACAAACTATAGCAACATCAAACTAAACTAAAAACTAATCGAACTACTAAAACAACTAAAATCCAACTTCCAAATACAAATCCAATACCTTTCAAAATACTATAACGTAGAACGATCTTTCCAGTTCCAAAATCCTCAAAAATACAACTTACACTTGGGTAATCAGGAAACTACTTGGTGAATGTATAAATAAGTATGTTAACAAAAACATCGTAGTAAAATCTAAAAATGGACCGAGTGACGGTATATTATAATATGTGACTGTTGTATTGCAGGGTGAAGGCTCGGCAATAATATCAATAGCTCTCCTGTGCCATTTTAGGAGGGCGATTTTTAGCTCTCCAATAGCTCTCCTGGGCATTTTGAGGAGGGCGATTTTTAGCGCTCCAAGGTTTTTCAAAAGGTAGGTTTTTCAAAAGGCATGTCGATATGTTTCTTTAAGGAGTTAAGTGGGCCTTATATGCGGTAGTTACGCAGAAGTTGCCTATCACTCCAAATATGCTGCGCTAAATGTTTACAATGGTAGATTTCTCTTCCATGTAACCTGATGGGCTGCTTGCTTCTTTGCGTTATTTTCCTTCTTCAGCAAGTCAAACCTTCTAGTTAAAACCTTGAATTATTTGGATCCTAAGTTACAACTGTGTCGTCAGGATGCGAGTTTTTCTCACGATGAGGAAACTGTGGCTGTTCGCTGGTCGAAGACCATTCAGTACAGACCGCGTACTTTGAGGGAGCCACTGTCACGTGTTCTTGATTGCCCGCTCTGTCCGACTCACACACTTATTCTATGTTTGCGGCTTTGTAACTCGCCCCCCCCCCCCCCCCCCCCGACGCCCCCTTATCCACGTAACCCACGCACGAAGGTTTACGTCCACTAAAAATTACTGGTTTCCAAGAAAAACGTTGCTTCGTATGTGAGAAACTTTGTATTGCATTTAACGACCAATTTACATGTACTTATCATCACATCGGCCAATATAATTTATGTTAAATATCATATAATTTAAGAGAACAACTTTCCCGTTGTGGGTCAAAACAAATTATTGTAGAATATAAAGGAAGCAAGGATATATATATAGAAACCAATTATGCAATCGTTCACCCTGTGCAGCGTCAACCTTACGAAATATCATTAATCCCCATTCGCCTGCCAGAAGACTCATATCACCTGCACCTGTAATGCGCCATAATCCGTGACAGTTATTTATAAAAAGAAACGTAACATTTTATTGCATTGAACGACATTTTAAGAAACTCTTCACAGTAATCGTCACAGGAGAGTTGACGAACAGGCGTGGCATTTATACTGAAAATGCTTTGTCGTTTCTCTGGACATTGATGATTTTACACTTATTCCGCATGCGCAGAAAAGTCAATCGGAACGTTTTTAACGACCGAAAAAATGTAAGCGCGACAATGCAATTGGCCAATTAAGGGGTCCAATGGTAAATGTGTGTTATCACCAGCGACGCGGCTGGACATCCAGTAGTAGAATAATTTCATATGTACCGTTAACGGACTGTCTCTTAATCTGGACAATGGACCAGTTACTTTTATGTTTATAGATGCGTGTGACACAGCAGCAGGGGTTAGTATGACGGTGACTGGTTTTACAGTAATTGGTCGGTAGACCATCCTGAGATTCAAGAGCTGCACATTAAATCAAAATAATTAGCAGCAGTGGTATTGGCAGCACAGCGATGGGCCCAACGTGGGCAAATAAAAGTGTTTACTTGGTGTGATAACAAAACAAGGGTGTCACGTGTGAACCGGGGCTCATCTCGAAGCCCTATCTTGATGAAATATTTAAGGTATGCTTTTTTTTGGTTGTCAGCAGTGTACAACTTCCGCCTGACATGTTCCAAGGGTTGAAAACGTGTTGGCAGAAAGGATACTCTGCACGAGTCTTACTCCAGACATTACCTACGTGTTTTGCTTGTTACGCCGCCATTGACGTTGCATATATATATATATATATATATATATATATATATATATATATATATATATATACACATGTCGACATCAGCTGCCTTTAGGAGTATATATGTATATATGTATATATATATATATATATATATATATATATATATATATATATATATATATATATATATATACATATATATATATATATATATATATATATATATATATATATATATATATATATATATATATATATATATATAAGCCTAAAGGCAGCTTATGTCGACCAGTGCCTAGAGGACCGGCTTATGTAGACCAGACGTATTTTTTTATTTAATACATTTTCCAAAGATGTAAAACTGGAACATTGTTTCTAATACTAATGTTTAACACATAATGAAAGTTCATCACACTATTTCAATAAATATGGTATATGCAAAATAATCGGTCTACATAAAACCCGCGTATGCATAGATGCCGATTTTTGTAGACCGGAACAACGCCGGAAGCTGCATATATTTAGTTAACCTTTTTTGCGGTAGACGCCGAATCTAGTAAACAGTAAAACAGTGTTGAGAAATGTAAACTAAGTCGAAGCCCAAGTTATGTTTGATCACGGACAGTGCGATACGATAACAACAAAGACCAACATTTTTTAAAGACAAAATGCAAGTTTTACTAATTTACACATAAAAATATAGCCTTTTGCATCAGCATGAAGCATATCATACATTGAACACGAAACTCCAACCCTTCGTCCGGTATATACCATAAATATAGATTTATAAGAACTTTGACCCGGTACACATAACCCGGCACACAATATACTCAAAAATATGCACGGCGCTGGAGAAAACATGCTCAAAATCACTTAAGATGTTGTTAATTTTAAAATTAATTACGCACAGTACTCCACTGTCATATGAACTGTGTGTACAAGCAACGGTACTGATCAATTCAATTGTGTTAGTTGTGAACTAACACGTCGAATCTTTGACACATAAGCCGGTCCTATATGCATAATCGGTCGACATAAGCTGCCTTTAGGAGTATATATATATATATATATATATATATATATATATATATATATATATATATATATATATATATATATATATATATATATATATATATATATATATATATATATATATATATATATAATTAGTTCGAATAGGTCCTGACTTTACTGGCGCTCTAGACAACCAAGTGTGTTGACTTCAGGGACAAGTGTGTGCATGCATTTTGCATTACTTACGCTCCTCAATGCAAGTTATACATATTGCATTATACATATTGCTCCCCCGACACCCATTGTCCACGTACCCACGCTCGAAGGTTTACGTCCACTACAAATTACTTATTTCCAAGAAAAACGTTGTTTCGTAGGTGACAAAATAGGGGTATTGCATTTAAAGATCAATTTACATGTAGTTATCATCACATCGGCCAATATAGTTTATGTTAAATATCATATAATTTAAGTGAACAACCTTCCAGTTGTGGGTCAAAACAAATTACTATAGAATATAAACGAAGCAAGGATACATACAGCTACCAATTATGCAATCCTTCAACCTGTGCAACGTCAACCCTACGAGATATCCTCGATCCCCATTCGCCTGTCAGAAGACACATATCACCCGCCCACTGCCTTTTATCCTGTAAAACCCACCTCCCCAAGAGACACACCTCAGTCTACACCCCAAGGAAGTGACAAGACACGGTTTTAAGAAGCATACA
>OZ024865.1:48968254-48980754 GCA_964017155.1 Oasisia sp. SBJ-2009 | reverse complement strand
TAGGGTCACGAGACTCCTCTCAGACCGGGCTGGTCGCTATCGAGGAGCCACCTTTCAGAAAATGTTACTTACAGAATAATTTCTTCATCTAGAACAAATTCTTCAGAAACAAACCAAGAAAAAAAGAAAAATCACCAAACAAGCATAATATGAAGATGCATGTGCGCAGCTGACAAGATTATTTTATCTCAAGTAAAAAGGCTCTGTTTTTAAGTTTAAATACTGAATGAAGTCTTTAGGTGGTTTTAGATACTTAATTTTGCATATATACATAGCAGTTTTGTCTAGTGCATGTTACTTCATAACTTTGTAAAAAAAAAAAAGTTTAACATAATTTACAAATCCCTGTGTACTATGTGACATAAGTTTTTCTTTCACTATTTCAGGAAGGTTATTTAATGATAGTGGCAAATTATGTCTGAGACATTTCTTTGCAAATTCATGTTTAATTTTATAAGTGTATATTTAATTTTGTCTCTTGTGCCATGACCATGTACCTAATATTTAAACACAAACCTCCAATTTTGTAAATAGCGAGGTGGGTCATTGTGTAGATATTTATAGTAGAATTTTAGTTGTTGTAATTTAAGAATGTCATCTACTTTTAATAAGCTAAGTTGTTTGTACAGTGGCTCAGTGTGGGAAATGTAGTTACTCAAAGTAATAATTCTCAGGGTTTTTGTTTGTAATTTTATTATTCTATTTGATTCAATGCCCCATGCCATGATGAAGTAATTAATGTGTGGCACTATTAATCAATTATATAATATTTGTTTAATATCTAGATGTAAGATATGTTTCAATTTGTTTAAGATTCCAATTTTCTTAGAACACGCATTTGATATTTTTTCAACGTGCTTTTTCCAGTTTAAATATGTATCTATAATTAAACCCAAAAAATTAAATTCCAACTGTGTTGCAGTGTCGAACGTGAGAAAATTCATTAACTCTACATTTATCCAGTTTACTCATTGGAGAGAACGAGTATCTCGATATATATATATATATATACATATATAATATATATATATATATATATATAATATATATATATATAATACATATATATATATATATATATATATATATATATATATATATATATATATATATATATATATATATATATATATATATACATATATATGTAAACTCCAACGTGTTCATAATTGTTGAGCAGGCGTGGTACTTAAGGCCTCCCGTTTCTCACCACCACTACCACTATTTAAGCAGACACATTGATTTTCAGTTTATACCGAATAAAATTAAAATTGGCTACTGTTACGTACTTTCTACTCAACAACCGACATACTGAGTTAATCTGTTACATTTCTCTGATATCTCTAGGAACCTTATATCATCCGTTTCCAAACAAATGTTTGTTCCTAAAACTAGGCTGAATATTGGCAAACCTGCTTTCTCTTTGGCTGCGCCAACAATTTGGAATCAACTTCCTATTGCAATTAAATCTTATGAAACAATAGACACCTTTCGTAAGATATTGAAAACGTATTAGGTTGAAATTGGTTTTACACCATAGATTGTCAGCTTCCATGCTCCAAATACTTTTGCCTGTTCCTATGTATGACTAGCTAAATGATTTTGTATGTTGCGCCTCTGATTATGAATTTACGAGTTTTGTAATAATTATTAGTATTATTCCAATGAAAGTCGCTGTCAGACATGCGCAATGGTACGTGTAAAGAAAACGTGTCCGGCATGCAGATTTGGTAGACGCTGTTTTTTTCTGAAACCTGCATCGTTTTCATTGTCATCTTAACTTATGTTGTCTGGTTGATAAACGTCAGTGTCGTAAAATCGTTGTGTTGTATGCGCTAAAGCGTAAAAGCGAAATCGCGTCACACGACATTCCTTGGAAATGTGAAATGTTCTTTGGCAGAGTTCGACAGGCGTCGGAAGAACTGGTTTGAGATAATATTGAACATTATTCTGATGTCACCCTTTCTAAAATGTTGCATTAAAAAACAGACACCCCCACACTAGATAGTGTGGGGGATAATTATACTTACAGCGCCCCTCCAAAGCATACATGACAAATTGCTATCCTTTCCCCAGGCATTGAGGGATAAGTTCCGTCCACAAATGTTCGCTAAACAAATCTCCGCTCAGTTCCGACGCTCAAGACAACGGTTACCCTCACTTCACCAAGACATAGTCGCGCCGACCAGCACTGGCAAGAGACGTTGTTTATTCAACAATGAATGGCCATGTTGTGTCTGAGACTGAAGACCCATATCCAAGGAACGACAATCCGAGAATCTGTAACTGTTGTACAATCAACATTTTTCGATCCAACGTTACCATTTCATGCTCTGTTATCACGACACTATTATAATATATTAGTAAAACCACTCTACTGATATAGCATAGAAATACATAGAAAGATTTCCATTTCTAAACACCATTGTGCCAACAAGAGAAAACATTAATAAAGCTAATAGTATCAAGTTTACTAATGATCATATTTGAGAAACATACGCAAAACGTTCAATACAGGTTTCACAGTAAATCATCTAGCCAGGATGTCGGACTGTAGTGGTGTTCCATTGATAGTAATGTTCTAAGGGTAATGATGTTCTAAAGGTAGCGGTATTCGAAAGAGTTCGTCACTTCCGCGCACCACAGAAAGATTGTCGACTGTGACGAAACAAAATGGCCGCCGCCGTGGTGCATGAGGGGTTTCCGGCCGTCCGCGCAAGGTCACCTACGGGATGTCAGTTGAACGTAGATTATAGTAGATGACGTCGTCACCATTAACGTAGCCTTCCCAGACCTTGTATTCCATCCTGCTCTCAAGCCCGTGTATCCACATGCCATCGTGATGAAACGGTTCCGCGAACTTCTCACGAAACTCACTCCACGTGTAGCCGTCGACGGGGAACCGATGGAGGTCATGGTTCTGTAAATGGACGACCAGCATTGTGTCAGTACACTAATCGAGGGTAAAATCCCGTGAGGCGTTGTCTATCTGAGACCTTCCTCCGGGGAACAGTAGGGAGAAGAGACTCAGAGGACGACAAAGAAAATCATGGGAAGATAACGTAACGAACTGGTCAAGCCACACCATTGTATCTCTGGCACGTATTTTAGAAGACAGAGAAAGATGGGACGCGCTGACGTACACTATTCTGCCAAGGCACCCGTACCATCTCTTGTCTCTTCAAGTTGACGGCACACAGATTGAACGATTGCATAATTAGTAACGACATGCTTGTTTCTGTTGTATTCTATAAGAATTTGTTTTTACACACAATGAGAAGGTTGTTGTATTAAATGGTATTGTGTTTACAAATAATTATATTGCCCGACGTGATGCTAAGTTAATGTAAATTGATCTTTAAATGCAATATCCGTATTTTAGCACGTAGGGAAACACTGTGTTGTAAACGTTGTTATAAATCGGTTCTACGCTGCTAGTGCTCACACAATTTGTACTTTTTTTTATTTATAACCTATATTTTATGGGAACCTACAGCTATATAAAATGTTCATTCACTAATGTTATTGCGTGCCCTCTAGTTTTTCTTATATACATATTTTATACATTAACAGTTTAAAAGTTTTACGTTAACTAATTAATAATTTTTAATATCTTCTTTAAGTGTTCTTTGAAATATTACTTAACAATTTTGCTTTTTTTACTTAGGCATTTTAATATAATTGTTTTGGTATTACTATTATTATTACTACGTTCTCTGTAGCTGGCAGGTCAACATTATTCACGTCACATTCATCGCTGTCGCACTGATAGTAGATGTAGAACACGCATTGCGGACACTCGGTCATTACGGTCCCGACGATCTGGAAGTCCACCCACATCTGTCCGGGCTTCTCAGGGTCGACATACGGCGACTCATGCTTGTAGTCGTGGCGGATGTAGCGCCCTGGAATCACAAGGCGAGACTCAGACACGATTTGTGTTCAGGGCAGGGCGGCGAGGCTGTTGCACCTTCTCAACGGAGTTTTATTCGTCTCCCAAAGACGTTAAGCGAACTTTGTCATCCAGTGAATTCGTTATTAATCGATGTTATACAAGAGCGCGGGTGGTGTAGTGGTTACCACATCCGCCTGCCCCGCCGGCAGCACGGGTTCGATCCCCGGTACCGGCAGTTGTGATATAAAAATCTAGCTCTCAACATTGGGGACTGTCTATCCCCCATGAATCGGAGAATCACGTTAATGTCGGTCCCGTCTCAATTTGGGACGTAAAAGAACCACTGAGGACGGACGACAAGCACCCTGGCAGTGACCATCCTCAGTGACTCCTGCGTTAGCCCAAGATTGGGCTGTTTGGAGTAAATAACCTGAGACCTGAGATATCAGTTTGACTGTGGAACAGTCACAGCTGATGTAACGTTTCATTTGGGAAGTAAACAAAGTTACTATAAAGGCACATGTTAAATTAGTAAAGAGTATCATGGAACTGCCGTTTCATGCCGGCGTGCGGAGCTTCTTAAGACCGGCTCAGGCGTAGCCGGAAATGTCGGGCAACTCAGTTTCGACATGTACGAAAGATACACGATTACGTATATATTGGTTCCACATATTTTCGATCGAAAAGACGGACAGAGGACTGATTTCGCGCAGACAACTGAGTGAAAAACACAGGTAAACTGTAATAGTCCGCATATTTAGAACATAGAAAATAGATCAACAATACTTGAAGTCTTTCGAATCTAGAATACTCACTCTCATTTTCGATATTTTCCTGGCGTTTGTTCTCCACTACTCTAAGCAGACGTTTCATGAATTGCGTTTGTTCGCTCGTTGACACGTGACTAACCTTGCAGCCGAGTAGGACGAGGCAGACCAGCAACAACTTCATGTCTACAATAATGACAACGACCTATTGTTTGCAATAGTGATAACAACAACAACTCCATATCTTCAGTTACGATAGCAAGTTCATGTCTATAAGGACAACAACTTCATGTCTGCAAGAATGACATCAACTACACGTTTACAATAATTATAGCAATTGCGTTCATGCAACGACGATAACAACTCCATATCTGCAATAACGATAGCATGTTCATGTCTATAAGGACAACAACTCCATGTATGCAACAATGACAACTTAATGGCTGCAGCAACAACAACTGCATGTTTGCAACAATGACAACAACGTCATGCCTGCAATAACGACAACTGCATGCATGCATTTACAAATACAGATAAATACCGCCGGAACCATAAAGGTAACGCACACAAAATAACGTATGAATGTTACAGTACACGTGCATAGTAGATTACGATCCGTAAGTAAGACACAAGCGTTAACACAACTGACCTCCAAATGAATGGAAACGACGTGTCGAATTCCATAATTTTCGATAAGCAAACTGCACGTGTTGTAACTACGCTCAGTATCTGCGGCTAGAACGACTTACTCGCAACTGGATGAGATTCCTTCCTCGCTGTGTATGCTTCTTATAGCCGTGTCTTCTCTTCCTCGGGATGTAGACTGAGGTATGTCTCTTGAGGAGCGGGGTTTAAAGGATACAAGGCAGTGGTTGGGTGATATGTGTCTACTGACAGGCGAATGGTGATTCATGATATATCGTAAGGTTGACGCTGCACAGGTTGAATGATTGCATAACTGGTAACTATATATATATATTCATTTTTTCTTTTATACCCTCCAATAATTTGTTTTGCTCCACAAAGCGAAGGTTGTTATCTTACATTTTATGATGTTTACCATAAATTACATTGGCCGACGTGATGATAATTACATTAAAATGATCGTTAAATGCAATTCCCCTATTTTCGCACATACGAAAAAACGTTTTTCTTGGAAACCAGTGGACGTCAACCCTGGTGCGTGGGGTACGGGGACAAGGGGGCGTCGGGGGGTGGGGAATTACAAAACCGCAAACATAGAATAAGTGTGTGAGTCAGACAGAGAGGGCAATCAAGAACACGTGGCAGTGGCTCCCTCAAAGTACGCGGTCTGTACTGAATGGTCTTCGACCTGCGAACAGCCACAGTTACCTCATCTTGAGAAAAACTCGCATCCTGACGACACAATTGTAACCTAGGATCCAAAAAATGCAACGTTTTAACTAGAAGGTTTACCCTCCTGAAAAATGAAAAGAACGCAAACAGACAAACAGCCCATAAGGTTACAAGGAAGAAAAATCTGTCAATGTAAACATCTTGCACAGTATTTTTGGAGTGATAGGCAATTTATGCTTAACTAACGCAGCTATTGCCTTCATGGAAAGTGTTTTCAAAACCTGCCTCCAGATGAAAGGTACGCACACCATTAATATTCAGCTTAATTGACTTGTACGCTAATTTCTCAGTCAAAAACTCTAAATATATCTACACGCATCATCCCGAGACAGGGGGACTGGGCGTATGCCAGCTAGTTTACAAAACACATATGTATAACTTGCGTTGAGGAGCGTAAGTAATGCAAAATGCATGCAAACACTTGTCCCTGAAGTCAAAGCACTTGGTTGTCTAGAGCGCCAGTGAAGTCAGGAACTATTCCAAATATATATATATATACTTCCGCCTTATAGCGTATATATATATATATATATATATATATATATATATATATATATATATATATATATATATATATATATATATATACGCTATAAGGCGGAAGTTGTACACTGCTGAGAACCAAAAAGCATACCTTAAGTATTTCATCACGACAGGGCTTCGAGATGAACCACAGTTCACACATGATACAGCTCTGCTGTTATCATACCACATTAACACGCTTTTATTTGTCCACTGTGGGCCCATCGCTGTGCTGCCAATAACACTGCTGCTAATTCTTTTAAGTTAGTGTGCAGCTCTTGAATCTCAGGACGGTCTACTGACCAATTACTGTAAAACCAGGAACCGTCATAGTAACCCGTGCTGCTGTAGCATACGCATCTGTAAACATAGAAGTAACTGGAACATTGTCCAGATTAAGAGACTACCCATTAACTTTACACATGAAATTATTCCACCACTGGACGTCCAGCCGCGCCGCTGGAGATAACACACATTTATGATTGGACCCCTTAATTGGCCAATTGCGTTGTCGCGCTTACATTTTTCCGGTCGTTAATAACGTTCCGATTGACGTTTTAGCGCATGCGCAATAAATGTAAAATCATCAATTCCCAGCGAAACGACAAAGAATTTTTCAGTATAAATGCCACGTCTGTTCGTTAACTCTCCTGTGATGATTACTATGAAGAGTTTCTTAAAATGTCGTTCAGTGCAATAAAATATTACGGTTTTTTTTAATAAATAACTGTCACGGATTATGGCGCACTGCAGTCACGTGATTTACGCTTACTATCAAAATATGCCTTAACACTTATTTACCTCGTGTTAATTTGCGACAAATAACTTCGCTGAGAAGTTATATACACCCTAACGAACAACCCATAGTATTTATGCCACTAATACTTTATCATTTCGCTGCATATTGATGATTTTACATTTCTTGCGCATGCGCAGAAACGTCAATCGGAACGTTTTTAACGCCGGAAAAATGTAAGCGCTACAGCGTTAAAGGACAAACAAGTTAACTGTTTCGTGGCATACACCTAATAGAGTTAATATAAAGTAACAATTTCCACATATACTCAATTTTTAACGCCAGCGGTTTACCAGAAAAAATATGTGTTAACACCCAGCCATCCAAATACTATGCGCTACCCCATATTAGACGAAGAATGACGTCACGACGGTGAGGCGCTCTCCGCGTAGATGCCCTGCATGGGGTTTGGCTGTTGTAATGAAATGGCTGCAACTCGGCAACGCGCGTAACATGCTGATGACGGTAAATATAAAGTTGTATATTATTGTTATCGCTGAAATCATCCCATCAACTGATGATACATGTCTACTTCAAAGTATTTCTCCTCAAAATGGACCGAGCAAAGTTAACTGTACTTGGACTGGAGGGATTCCATACAGTACGCCCGCAAATCTCCAATGTGAATCCATTGCTTCAATACTACCGGTTGTTTCAATTATTATTGCAACCGTATGCCGAACAGTATGGCATAATTACTAAAGTTTACCATAGATTTAACCACAGATTTAGATATACGTCTATAAGCAGCTGCAAGATGTCACGCCAACTGAACGAACTGTCGTATACTCGAAGTTGTTGACCCTTAACAACGTCGCAGGAAGCTGACCGGCTTCAGCAGAGACATAGAATGCCGCGCGCTGAATGGCCAAGCCAAGTTAACCCTTCACCTATGGCGGCGTCTAGAACATCGTGGATTTCGTTAGAATTTTAGACTTTAAAGTCACATTCTGAGTATAAACCGCTGACGTTAACAAATTGAGTATATGTGGAAATTGTTACTTTGTATAAACTCTATTAGGTGTTTAACGCGAAACCGTAGTCTTATTTTTGTCCTTTAAAGACTTGCCAGAGGAACGTCGCCTGCATCGCTCGCCAGTGGTCGTTCATCGGGCGCGTGTACAGTCTCCGTCCGCCGTCGTCGCCGGTCGTGGGTGCTTCGTAGGATGTAAGAGGCAATTATGCTGGCTTCGTTCTACAATAATTTGTTTTGACGCAAATCGAAATGGCGCGGTATTTTACATAAATTATGTTGCCCGACTTGATGATAAGTGCATCTAAATTGGTCAGTAAATGTAATATCCCATATTTTAGCACTTACGAAAAAGTGAGTTGCATACCTTCTGCATTTTGAATATGCCAATAACATAACACTCCACATGTGCAATCAAACACATATGTTTCAGTTAAATAGCATTTGGTATATATATATATATATATATATATATATATATATATATATATATATATATATATATATATATATATATATATATATATATATAGTTCAGTGATTACGTTTATGCGATCATTTAGTCATAATTAATTTATAGGTCATCGCTGAAATTGTCATCAAATATATAGTTTACTCTCATGATAAGGAAAACGAAATCCACATTTCAACAATTAGAATACAACAGGCAAGTTCGTATCTAAATACATGGGTCTGAGCCCCTTGCACGGTTATTGGGAGTTCACTACAATCCCTCCTTCCGTCCCGGCGGGCGCCAACATCTCATTGAAACAAAGACGAGCGAGATAGCATTAGCAAGAAAAGTTGTTTATTCAACATTGAAAGCAGGCTAGTTTTACAATATCATAGCGATTACAATGTAGCAGCATATTACAATTATTAACATTAAGAACTACTATAATTTGTCTTGCCATTACCCATTTTTGTGACTCTGACAGTTATACAATCTACACTGCACGATCCAGATTCTAGTTTTACGTTACGTTGTCAAATACAGCAATCGTTTCTAGATCCGCATATTCTATTGAATACTTGAATCTAATACCATACTGAAGTTCAGCTACACATTTGTAAAGTACGTCAATACTTAATTACACAACACTTTTCAACGATAGAAGTGATACATGTCTAAAATTAGAAACTGATGTGGATCATTTTGTTTGAATGTGATTATTACTTGCAATTTGGAGTTGGTCAGGAACTATTCCAGTGCTTAATATGACGTTTCATGTTTATCAATGCGTGACGTCATTTCCGAGCATGCGCAACACGGTGTTTGGCAAAATAGCTGAGCAAAGGCCGGTTGCAACGTTGAGCAGTCATGGCACGCTGGAGGTTTTTTGATGCGGCACAGCAATACGTTGACAGATTTCCATTTTTAAACGTCATTGTGTCAACAAGAGAACATTAATACAGCTAATCGTTAACAAATTTACTAATGACCATATTTTAGAAACATACGCAAAACATACATTGCCATTAATACAGTTCTCGCAGTAAACTATCTAGCCAGGATATCGCACAGTAACGGCATTCTAAATATAGTAGCGTTCTAAAGGTAATGATGTTCTAAAGGTTGCGGTATTATAAAGAGTTCGTCACTTCTAAGCACCAAAGAAACATCGTCGCTGCGATGAAAGAAAATGGCCGCCACTGTGGTGCAAGGGGAGTTTCTGGGCGTGCGCGCAAGGTCACCTATGGGATGACAATTGACCTGCGTTCGTCGTTAGTGTATCCGTCGTAGGGATCGTCACCGTCCATGACCCCGTCCCAGACCTTGTATTCCATCCCGCTCTGTAGCCCGCCTATCCACACGCCATCGTGATGATTCGGTGTCGCGAACTTCGCACGAAACTCACTCCACGTGTAGCCGTCGTCGGGGAACTGAAGTCTGTCCGTGTCCTGAAAATGGACGACCAGAATTGTGTCAGAACGCTGTTCAAGGGTCAAACCATGTATGGCGATGTCTATCCGCCTAAGACCGTCGTCAAGGGAACTGTAGGGAGACGAGACTCACAGGGCGACAGAGAAGGTCCGGTGAAAAGAACGTAAAGAACTGGTCAAGCCACACCATTTTGTCACTGACACGTGTATTGGAAGACAGAGAAAGACGGCAAACGGTGATTGCACAATATTCTGCCAAGGCACCTCTGGTCACGGGCTAGCAAGATATCCTGCCCTTGTGGGTATTTCTTTAAGTTGACGCCGCACAGGTTGAACGATTGCATAATTATTAACGACATCCTTGATTCATTTATATTCTAAACAAAATACTTTTGACGCACAACGAGAAAGTTGTTTACATAAATTATAATTAACCGACGTGATGCTAAGTTAAAGTAAATTGATCATTAGATGCAATATCCGTATTTTAGTACGTAGGGAAACCGTGTGTTGCAAAGGTTGTTATAAAACGTTTCTACGCAGTAGCGCTCATATAATGTATACCTTTTATTTATAACCTATATTTTATGGGAACCTACAGATATATAAAATGTTCATTCACTAATGTTATTGCGTACCCTCTAGTCTTTCTTACATATATATATTTTATAAAGTAAGTGTTTATATTTTTTCGTTAATTAATTAATCATTTTTAATATCTTCTTTAAATGTTTTTTGAAATACTACATTACATATTACGCAATTTTACTTGATTTACTTATGCATTTTAACATAATTGTTTTGGTATTACTATTACTGTTACGCTCTGTAGCTGGTAGGTCAACATTACTCACTTCACATTCGTCGCTGACGCACTGATAGTAGATGTAGAAGACGCATTGCGAACACTCGTTCATAACGGTCACGTCCATCTGGAGGTCCACCCACATCTGTCCGGGCCTACCAGGGTCGACAGACGGCGACTGGTGGCTGCCCTGGTAGAGATAGCGCCCTGGAATCACAAGGCGAGACTCACACACGATGTTTGTTCATGGCAGGGCGGCGAGGCAGTTGCACCTTCTCAATGGAGTTTTATTTGTCTCCCAGATACGTTGACGTTAAGCTAACTACGTCATCCAGTGAATTCGTTATTAATCGATGTTATGTCGGTTTGACTGCGGAACAGTCACAGCTGATGTAACGTTTCAATCGGGAAGTAAACAAAGTTATTATAGACGCACATGTTAAATTGGTAAAGAGTATCATGGAACTGCCGTTTCATGCCGGCGTTCGGAACTTCTCAAGATCGGCTCAGGGGTGGCAGAAAATGTCGGGCAACTCAGTTTTGACAAGTACGAAAGATACACGATTAAGTATACATTGGTTCCATATATATTCGATCGAGAAGACGGACAGAGGACTGTTTTTGCGCAGACAACTGAGTGAAAACACAGGTAAACAGTAATAGTCCGCATATTAAGAACAAATTAAATGCATCTACGATACCTGAAATCTTTCGAATCTAGAATACTCACTCTCATTTTCGATGTTTTCCTGGCGTTCTTTCTTCAGTACTGTAAAAAGACGTTTCATGAGTTGCGTTTGTTCGCTCGTCGACACGTGACTGACCGTGCAGCCGAGTAGGACGAGGCAGACCAGCAACAACTTCATGTCTGCAACAACGACAACAAATACTCGTTTAGAGTAATGACAACAACCGCGTACCTGCAATAACAATAACAACTCCAAGACTGCAATAATGACAATGACTTAATGTCTGCAGCAACGACAACTGCATGCCTGCAATAACGACAACTTCATGCATGCAATAACAACTACAGATAAATACCGCCGGAAACATAAAGGTAGCGCCCAAATACCAACGCAAGAGTGTTACAGCACACGTGCATAGTAGATTACGATCCGTAAGTAAGACACAAGCATTAACAGAACTGACATCCAAATGAATGGAAACGACGTGTCGAATTCCTTGATTTCCGATAAGCAAACTGCACGTGTTGTAGCTAGGCTCAGAATCTGCGGCTAGAACGACTTACTCGCAACTGGATGAGATTCCTTCCTCGCTGTGTATGCTTCTTATAGCAGTGTCTTCTCTTCCTCGGGATGTAGACTGAGGTATGTCTCTTGAGGAGCGGGGTTTAAAGGATACAAGGCAGTGGTTGGGTGATACGTGTCTTCTGACAGGCGAATGGTGATCAAGAATATTTCGTAGGGTTGACGCTGCACAGGTTGAAGGATTGCATAATTGGTATATATGATCGCATA
>OZ024865.1:48960754-48965754 GCA_964017155.1 Oasisia sp. SBJ-2009 | reverse complement strand
AGCTGACATCAGTGGTCTGGCTAAATTAATCCAGAATAACTGCTGCATTCAGAGTCATATTGTTATATTGCTCAAATACAGTATAAAATTGACCTGATAATTATTGATCTGGTATTGATCCAGTAGTCCTTTAATAGATGAAACTTATTGTTATGGTAGAGATAGAGATGTGTCATAACGAACCTCATGTAGCTACGTTATACTTAGTTTCAATCATCTATACCTGTTGCTGCAATGTGCTCATCAAATGCATCAGCTAAAGTGAGTGGGCCTCCCAATGTCTTAAGTGTGTCCAAGTCTTTAATTCACCTATTATTTATTGCTAGATTAACAATGTTCCTTATCATGCAGGCGTTGTGTCTTTAGTTCTTGCTCTCTTGTGTTCCATATCCTGATATCCTGCCTCATTTTATTATCACACAGACATCCTAACAGCCAGAAAGACCATGGCTCTCTTCGGTCAATCAGATATGTTGCCTTGGTTTAAATTCCACTAAAGATGCTTTGGCAAGCTGCTTGGCTTCTTGTCTAGAGCTCTTAGTTTATGAAGCCAACACTCCGCTCAGCACCCAAACTGTTGATGTGTACCTTCTCTAGCTTCTGTGTGTCCATATGTGAAACTGAACACTCCACAGACCCATCATAATTTCAAATGTTAAACATGCCCCTTTTGCTATTGGAAGCCAGCTGGCAATTTGGGCATAACATCTTTAGAACCTTTAGCACTTGAGGTTAAACGGATTCTGGTACCATGGCTATGGCAACACTTATTTCCTGATCGTACCACGCATGCTTGAAACTCTCAGTGGACTTAAATTTGAAGGTTATCTTTCAAGAGAATAGTTGCATCTGTATGTGTCAGCTCCTGGTACAGCTTTAGGAAACGTAGGATGATCTTGGTACATGTAGTATCGTCTGACGTGATCAGATACAGGAATGATTCAAACAGATATAGCCCAATGAGAGCCCCTGCACCGTATATAACCTTCAAGAACTAAAAACCGAAGACGTTTCTGATGATGGAGGCTAACTAGTTCGGGACATTCTCGTACTTCTGCAGGCAAAATGCCAAATCATCCACATGATAGGTTGGTTAACTACATAGGTCACCGTCAAGCGATTTAAATGTCCATCTTTCAGATTGACAGACCTGTTTTGTCGTAGGGCTATGCAGAAGACAAATATATTTTATTTATGGCTTGTGGACAAAGGTATGATTCATGAGCCGACTCAGAGTTTCAAGGGCTTTCTTGGTGACATCTGTAACGGTTGTTGCGTTGACCAGAAAGTTTGTGTAGGTATTAACTGCCTCCATAGTACCTACACCTTCTCTATTCCTGTCTGTTGCCTGATGATAACACTGTTAAATATCAATGTTGGGTGTACATTGTAGAATAGACGGTTATGCTCTGTGTATAACGTTTCCACTGCAATATAATTGACATTGAAGTTGCATCCTGTCTGATCTGTTATTACAAAGTCAGTTTTCTCAAAGAGAGATTTAGACTTAACACCACTTGCTACCTCACTGAATTGTTTCTGGATTCTTGCTTCTTGGATTCGTCTGTTCTGTTCGATGTTTCTGTTCATCACACTCAGAGTTCATGATATCCTTGACAAATTCGTTTAATGCCAGAGCTTCGATGAAATGTTGTGCTTATCTTAGACTGCTGGAATCAGACAGTGTCCACATTTATGATGTATGGCTAGTCGTGTTGTTTCCAAATTTCTCCAAACCATTTGTTCCCTTTTTGTGGGAAGACAGCTGCTACAGCTTGCAATGTGGCTCAAAGATCTGGTAGCAGCTCGTTAGCTCATCAACCGTCTCATCAAATTCACTCAAAACGATTTGATGCAACATTTGCCAAGACAATCTATAGTTTAAAGTTGTTTTCCATATATAAGAGTGCTGACGAATCCATCCTGGAAAACCAAAATCCCTACGATGGTGGTCAAGGGTGGATAGGGACTGAGGATGGAGAGTTGGAACCGGTGTGGTTGATTTTCTGGACCCTGGGGATCGTGACGATGAAGAAGAGGAGGAGGAAGAACTCGAAGACGGACGAGTTTGACTTTGACGATTTCAGTTAAAGCGATGGTGAATGATGATCTAATACATATCGTATGAAGCCCATGGGAGGTTGCGGCGCGGCAGCTAAGAAAATATAATTCTGGTTTGCAGTTTACCTGGATCAGTAAATGAGTTGGTAAATGAACTTAGTGGAATTTCTTTATTCACAATACCTTGAATTTACCCCATAATTGCCCATATCAACCTTTGGTCGTAACAACAATACAATTTCGTAAGTAGATGCCCTCAAAAAACCCTCTCAAATTACCTGCAATATTGGCTGAGATACAGTGTAAAAGTAACATTTTCGATAATGCTGGCACTTTATAATTTGCATAGCATGCCAGAAACACATGTAGTTAATTCAAGAATGTACATTTGATGATCGTTGACCCTGAAAACATGGCCCTGGACACCTTGTTTGTGCTGCTATGCGCAATATTGGCCGAGATATTGTGAAAAATAGATGTTTCGATAATGGCGGCACTAATTTGCATATTAAACTGTCAAAGACACATGTGATCATGTAAACAATAACTTTATTATGGTCGCTGACCCTCATAACATGGGTCTATACATCTTATTTTGTCGGTTATCTGCTGAGATATAGTAAAAAATTGATTTTTTAACAATGGCGGCACTAATTTGCATAAAAACGGTACGTGGGACATTTTGCTGACTTGTTAACATAGCAATCCGTTTTCTACGTATTGTTTCAGGTCTAGTGATATCAATTAAAAGTATATTTCACGGGGTGCACGGTACCCCCTCTTCCGACTAGACTAATTAGTAAACCATGTTTACGTTTTTTGAGGGGCATGACCTTCAAAGGGTATGTACAGGGAGATTAGGATCAAACGACCGGTCAACATTTTTTATTTTTGTACTCTAGCATAACATGTCCATGTTTTCAGGGGGGTATTCCATTAAAAAAACGCAATTTGCAAAATAACACCCCCCCCCCACCAATAACACTGCTGCTAATTATTTTAAGTTATTGTGCAGCTCTTGAATCTCAGGATGATCTACCGACCAATTACTGCAAAACCACTTTAACCAGTCACTATCACAATAATCCGTGCTGCTGTAACACACACATCTGTAAACACATAAGTAACTGGTCCATTGTCCAGAATAAGAGATTACCCATTCATTGTACATATGAAATTATTCCACCACTGGATGTCCAGCCGCGCCGTTGGTGATGACACACATTTACGATTGGACCCCTTAATTGGCCAATTGCGTTAAAGATTCGCCGGAGGAACGTCGCCTGCATCGCTCGCCAGTGGTCGTTCATCGGGCGCGTGTACAGTCTCCGTCCGCTGTCGTCGCCGGTCGTGGGAGCTTCGTAGGATATAAGAGGCTTCATTCTACAATAATTTGTTTTGACGCAAAACGAAATGGCGCGGTATTTTACATAAATTATATTGCCTGACTTCATGATAAGTGCATCAAAATTGGTCAGTAAATGTAATACCCCATATTTTAGCACTTAGGAAAACGCGAGTTGCATATTATCTGCCCATTAACTATGCCAGTAACCTAACACTTCATATGTGCTATCAAATACATATGTTTCGTTTAAATAACATTTAGTATATATAGTTCGGTAGTTCTTGTTGTATCACACGCATCTGTAAACATAAAAGTAACTGAAACATTGATGATTTTACATTAATTGCGCATGCGCAGAAATGAATATCAACGTCGTGTCACAATTCATAATTTCCGAGAAGCAAAATGCAACTCGGCTGAGAGAAAATAAATATAGCAACTAACCTGAAACTACTTGGACGAGATTCTTTCCTCGTTGTATTTACTTAGTATAGCAGTGTCCTGCCTCTCTGTCGGGACAGATGTCAACCACCTGACGCGGTCGGTGCTTAAAGGAGAGTGTTCCGGTGATATGATGTGTCTTCTGACAGGAACATTTGAAACGATGGTATATCTTTATCTCTTAGGGTTGAAAGTATCTAAGTTGGCCAATACTCGCAACGCATATATTCATAGCACATACCAAATACGTGTGTTGCAGACTAATTATATTGAATATTCTCGTAAATATAATTCCGCATGTGGGCAATCAACCTCTGGTGTTTTATAGGTATATGTATATATATATATATATATATATATATATATATATATATATATATATATATATATATATATATATATATATATATATATGTATATATTAATATATATATATAAATAACAAATAAATACAGGGAGGAAAGAGGCTCATCCAAGTAGCTTAAGGTTAGTTGCTGTATATATATATATATATATATATATATATATATATATATATATATATATATATATATATATATATATATATATACTCTCAACCAAGTTACATCGGGCGCAGTTAGCTTTTCGGAATTGATGGATTATGTCACGTCGTTGATATTCATTTCTACATTTAGTGAAAAAGCTTCAGCATAGCAACACCAAATTAATATATGTGAGAAATTATGTCGTACATGGTGGGTTTACTCTAACATACTCTTATGCTCTTATTCCTTGATATTATTTTTCGTGCGTTAAATTTATATTTCCGGTGCGGTGTTTAAGTTGGAATTGTTCAACATATAAATGAATTTCCAAGACGATGTTACTATTGCAGACAAGAACGAATTGACATTGTTGCAGACATGAAGTTGAAGACGGGGAGACGGAGAGACGGAGAGACGGAGAGACGGAGAGACGGAGAGACGGAGAGACGGGTAGACGGGGAGACGGAGAGACGGGTAGACGGGGAGACGGGGAGACGGGGAGACGGGTAGACGGGGAGACGGGTAAACGGGCAGACGGGCAGACGGGCAGACGGGCAGACGGGCAGACGGGCAGACGGCAGACGGCAGACGGGCAGACGGGCAGACGGGCAGACGGGCAGACGGGCAGACGGGCAGACGGGCAG
>OZ024865.1:48933254-48958254 GCA_964017155.1 Oasisia sp. SBJ-2009 | reverse complement strand
AAAGCATCCACTATTTTCTGCATCTCTTCAGCAGAGTGTGCAACCAGTGCACTGTCATCTGCGAATAGCAGCTCTCTCATCAGTATCCGAGTAGTCTTGGTCTTTGCTCTGAAGTGTGCGACGTTGAATAGGTCAGCGCTCTGTCTGGACTGTATGTAGACGCCATCCCCCATGTCTCGGAAAGCCTCGTCGAGCATTGCTGATAGGAAGATGGAGAAGAGCGTGGGTGCCAGTACACAACCTTGCTTGACCCCATTTGTGATACTGAACAATTCCGAGACTTCTCCTCCAACACTAACATTCGCCATCATTCCAGTATGTAGTGCCTCGATCATTGTTGTGAACTTCTCTGGGCAGCCATACTTCCTTAGTAGCTGCCATAGCCCGGTTCTCCCAACTGTATCGAACGCCTTGCTGAAGTCGACAAATACCATGTACAGTGGTCGGTCCTGCTCAATGCACTTTTCTTGTAGTTATCGTAGACAAAATATCATAACCACGGTGCTCCGGTTTCCTCTGAAGCCACATTGTGTCTCCGGAACTACCTCTGGTGTTATGTGGGTAGATAATCTGTTGAGGAGGATCCTAGCGAAGATCTTGCCTGCTATGGAAGGCAGAGAGATTCCTCTATAGTTCCCACAGTCTGTTCGATCAACTTTCTTTTAGATGGTTACAATGCTGGCATCCTTCCATGCTTGTGGTACAGAACATACCTCCCAGGTATTGGTGATTAGTTGGTGCAGTCTGCTGAACAGATTGTCTCCTCCTTGCTTCCATACTTCTGCAGGAATTCCATCTCCTCCAGGTGCTTTGCCATCTTTCAGGCCGGCGATTGCTCTAGCCATTTCATCCATAGTTGGAATCTCATCGAGGCTTGTCTTGATAATGCGCTGCGGGATGTTGTCCAGAGCTTCGTGATCTATGTCGCCAGGGACGTTAAGTAGCTTCTGGAAGTGTTCACTCCATCTTGCCACAACTCTCTTGCTGTCAGAGAAGGTCTCCGTTCCATCTATTGATTTCAGGTGAACAGGTCCCTTCTTGTTGGGTCCCCACATTTCCTTCAATCCATTGTAGAAGCCCTTCATGTTGTTACTTTCAGCAGCTCTCTGCAGCTCCACTGCCTTCCATTCCCACCAGTCTGACTTCAGTGCAGGCGTGTGTTTTTGTAGCAATCTGCAGGCATCTTTGTATGCTGCAGTGGTGGACCTAGTGCTCCTGGTTTGCAGCACTCTCTGGTGGGCTTGGTCTCTTCGCCTCATAAGAGTCTGTAGCTCCTGGTCTTTGGCATCGAACCAGTCCTGGTGTTTTCTTTTCTGGCTTGCCAAGATATGTCTTGGCTGTGTTGTACACGACCTGCTGCAGAGCTGCCCATTCCTCGTCTGGTGTTGAGTCTTCCTTCTCCTCCCATTGGGCGAGAGCACTGTTCACCTCCTGCTCAAAACTCTACTTATGGCTGGTGGTACTTAGTTTTGCAATGTTCAGCTTGGTCGGCTTACTTGTCCCTTGCCTGTTGTACTTTTGTCGTATTCTGAAAGCCACTTTTGACCTCAGCATCTGGTGATCGGTCCAGCAGTTTGCTCCACGCATGCCTCGGGTACTGTGGATGTCCATCTTATCCCGACACCTCGTGATGATGAAGTCGATCATATGCCAATGTTTGGAACGAGGATGCATCCAGGTGGTCTTGCGTTTATCCTTCTGCTTGAACATGGTGTTCGTCACTATCAGTTCGAACTCAGAGCAGAGAGCCAGTAGAAGCTCGCCATTGGAGTTGCATTTCCCAATCCCAAGCTTGCCCATGACCAAGGGCCACTTGTCATTTTCTCTTCCTATCCTTGCATTGAAGTCTCCTATCAGTAGTAGCTTGTCTGTATGAGGGATGCCACTGAGCACACCTGCCAGCTGGTTGTAGAAGGCCTCCTTGTTTTCATCTGGGTTTGTCACTGTTGGAGCGTACACGCTGATGATTGTAGCAAAGCTGTCCTTGCTCAGAGGTAGTCTCATCGTCATGATTCTGTCACTTACTGGCCGTGGCATTTCTGTGACGATATCCTTCTTGATAGCAAAGCCCACTCCTGCCTCCCTTCTTTCTCCTTCGGGTTTGCCACTCCAGAAGAAAGAGTATTCCAAGTCGTCGAGACTACCAAACTCTGAGAACCTTGTTTCACATAGGGCGGCGATGTCGATGTTGTATTTGGCAAGTTCCATTGCTACTAGTGCCGTACGTCTTTCTGGTCTATTAGCTCCTTCTCGGTCGAGGAGAGTCCTGACGTCCCATTGTCCAACTGTAGGTAGCTGTCTTCTTTGTCTTCTTCTTCCTTGCTGATTTTCCACTGTCGACGGAAGATGAGGTCGAGCAGCGCGGTCCTTGGTAACCCGAGCGACGGCCGATCCGGTATGGAGTTTCATGCAGTTGTATATTTCATGGAAGCTGCTAGCAAAAAGTGTTGAAGTGCCGCTGGCTTTTGCAAGTTACTAGCGACAATCTCTCGGGGAACAAATAGAGGTCTCACACCGGCACGAACATGTCAAGACAGGCGCAAACTATTTGTCCCTGCAGTGGCTGGTCGAGAGATGTTGGGAGTTCCATACATCAACCGCCCTTGATGCTGCCACAGTGACATGGTTTTCTGGTTAGGGTTTGCTCCCTTAGCCTTCGGTTCTGTCAAGAACCTGTACCACAAGGCAGCGGTTTACAACGCTGCATGGCAGGGGCGTCAAACTCCCTGACTTATTGCAATACCTGGGGTACTGCAACACCTGCATACCATCCTAAAACCCTGAATACATCACCCATGGAACACACGTGCAGTTTTAGTGAGTGAGTGAGTGAGTGAGTGACTGACTGACTGACTGACTGACTGACTGACTGACTCACTCACTCACTCACACACTCACTCACTCACTCACTGACTCACTGACTGACTCACTGACTGTCTCACTGACTGACTGACTGAGTGAATGTATGTATGTATGTATGTGTGTGTGTGTGTGTGTGTGTGTGTGTGTGTGTGTGTGTGTGTGTGTGTGTGTGTGTGTATGTAGGTATGTGTGTGTTTATGTGTGTGAGTGAGAGAGTGAGTGAGTGAATGCGTGAGTGAATGAGTGAGTGTGTGTGAAATAATAACTAGTGCGTGATTCAGCTAAGTGACTGAAATACGGACACTTTTTCAATACATACAAATATTGGGGTAGATATTTTAAATATTTTACTATTTGACCTTGACCGACATTTACATTCGCTGTTTTTCAAGATGGTGACCCTCAAAACTAATTTCGTTATATCGTGTGAACTTTACCATCTAGAATGGTTATATTTGTACCGTGATATAAGAGAGTGGTTAGGGTTTAACATTTAATGAAACATTTAGCATTTGACCTTCACTGACCTTCATATCCGCCATACGTTTACGGTTACGGTTACGGTTGCGGCTGCGGCTGCGGCTGCGGCTGCGGCTGCGGCTGCGGCTGCGTCCGCGGTCGCGGTCGCGGTCGCGGTCGCGGTCGCGGTCGCGGTCGCGGTCGCGGTCGCGGTCGCGGTCGCGGTCGCGGTCGCGGTCGCGGTCGCGGTCGCGGTCGCGGTCGCGGTCGCTGTCACGGTTAAGGCGGGAACTCACTAAGCCGGCCGGCCAGCCGATTTTGCATCGGCCGGTCATCGTGGAACGTCGTGGGGCATCGGCCGGTCATCGGTTATGTGAGTTCCAAAAATCGTGGCATCGGCCGGGCGTCGTTCGTCGAGCCGATGCCCGCACGACGTCGGCCGGCGGTATCAGATATGTTTGATACGCACGTCCAACGCCTGGCCGGCAGATGTTTTGGGTGTTTTGCCACACAAGCGGCACTTGCAGCAACACAAATCGGCATGAATTCATCCTCTGAGTCCGCCATGATGAACTTTGGATGTAGGTCACCTGGTCGAGCATAGTGAATACCTCTATGGATACCTCTATGGACCAAAAGGTCTAACCAATTTGAACTTAAATTAATAGCGCTTAAATTGTGAAACCGGCCGACTGACAGGTCGGCCGGTTCTGTGAGTTCCAAAAAGACCAAACCGGCCGAAGGACCGATGTTCCCACGACGCCCGGCCGATTTCATTTTGCGTGCGTTGGCTGGTTGAGCGAGTCGCCGTCGCCGTCGCCGTCGCCGTCGCCGTCGCCGTCGCCGTCGCCGTCGCCGTCGCCGTCGCCGTCGCCGTCGCCGTCGCCGTCGCCGTCGCCGTCGCCGTCGCCGTCGCCGTCGCCGTCGCCGTCGCCGTCGCCGTCGCCGTCGCCGTCGCCGTCGCCGTCGCCGTCGCCGTCGCCGTCGCCGTCGCCGTCGCCGTCGCCGTCGCCGTCGCCGTCGCCGTCGCCGTCGCCGTCGCCGTCGCCGTCGCCGTCGCCGTCGCCGTCGCCGTCGCCGTCGCCGTCGCCGTCGCCGTCGCCGTCGCCGTCGCCGTCGCCGTCGCCGTCGCCGTCGCCGTCGCCGTCGCCGTCGCCGTCGCCGTCGCCGTCGCCGTCGCCGTCGCCGTCGCCGTCGCCGTCGCCGTCGCCGTCGCCGTCGCCGTCGCCGTCGCCGTCGCCGTCGCCGTCGCCGTCGCCGTCGCCGTCGCCGTCGCCGTCGCCGTCGCCGTCGCCGTCGCCGTCGCCGTCGCCGTCGCCGTCGCCGTCGCCGTCGCCGTCGCCGTCGCCGTCGCCGTCGCCGTTATCGTATTAACTCACCGACTCTCCTCGTCTCTTCCTTTCCCCGTCTCCCCGTCTCCCCGTATCTCAGTCTCCCCGTCTCCCCGTCTCCCCGTCTCCCCGTCTCCCCGTCTCCCCGTCTCCCCGTCTCCCCGTCTCCCCGTCTCCCCGTCTCCCCGTCTCCCCGTCTCCCCGTCTCCCCGTCTCCCCGTCTCCCCGTCTCCCCGTCTCCCCGTCTCCCCGTCAGTAGTATAGGAGTGCAGTTGACTACGCTTTTGTGGTGCCATGGTCCGCCATTTTGTTTCCGGTCACGTGACTTCCTGTTGCGCGACTTCCGGTCACTTGACTTCCGGTCATTTCAACCCCCGGTTTAGTTTCCCGACCGCTGATTGGTTTATGACTACGTCCGGTTTACCTTGTTGGTTGTTGATTGGTTGTTGTATTTCTACTCCCGGTTTAGTTTCCCGATCGCTGATTGGTGTAGGACTACATCCGGTTTACCTTGTTGGTTGTTGATTGGGTGTCGGAGATCACTTGACTTCTGGTCATTTCTACCCTGGTTTAGTTTCTCGATTGCTGATTGGTTTAAGACTACATCCGGTTTACCGTGTTGGTTGTTGATTGGTTATCGAAGATCGCTTCATCGAAAACTAGTTCCGGTTGTTTTGTTCTGGTATGCATAGCTAGCCACTGTTTTGTCCCGATCCCGTGACTTCCGCTTCCGCTTCCGCTCGAGGAAATTCATTCGTTCTTTCGTCTAGGGACTAACCGTGTGTTCGTCGTATGCATGTAAGCGCGTGTTTACGACGTGTGGTGTAAGTGTAAGTGTAAGTGTAAGTGTAAGTGTAAGTGTAAGTGTAAGTGTAAGTGTAAGTGTAAGTGTAAGTGTAAGTGTAAGTGTAAGTGTAAGTGTAAGTGTAAGTGTAAGTGTAAGTGTAAGTGTAAGTGTGTGTAAGCCTTCAATTTGCTTTTGGTCTAGAATATGTTTGTGTGAGTGTGTATGCAACTATATAGGAAACGAAACAACGAAACAACGAGAATCAACGATTGCACACAACGTTTATTTCGATAGTACACGTGGTACAGCATATGGTGAGTTGGTGAAGTGGAGGTTTGCGGATGACTTAACAGCGCTCCAGTGACTCATTGATGTAGAATGACGACTTACGGGTGAATCAACACCTCTCCAGCGGTCCGAGCTTACGGATGACTTAACACCGCGCCAGTGGCTCGTTGATGTATAATGACGACTTACGAGTGAGTCAACACCTCGCCAGCGGTCCGAGCTTACGGGTGAATTAACACCGCTCCAGTGGCTCCAGTAATGAATGATAAATTGGTTTGTGGATGAGTCACCACCGCTCCATCGGCTCTTTTTTCTGTGAAATGCTGATGATGTGGTGGTATACCGAAATATATGTGCAATCGGCGCCAAAGGGAGATACAATCAATTGCCGAATTAGTTCCAAACAAGTTCGTAATGTCTTCTCGCGTACATTATGACGTAATCTGGGTGAGTGTTACATTTGCCAGCTCTCAAACATTTATCCAGTCGAATACGCGGCAATCGTTAGCGACTAAATCTTTGCCAAACAAGTTAGCGAACATTTTCATGGGTACATTACGACAGCGAAATAGTAAATAAGCGACACAATATTGTCCGCATACATTAGAAAGAGGACTTTGAAGAGTCGTGTCGTTGTAAGTCCACTCCACACAGCAATTGTTCAGAAACGTGCGAAACGTTGTGTGTAGTGGTGGTAGACCATACGAGTCGAAGTATTCGCCGTGGTCGCCGTCGATGTAGATGACGATCCAGTGTTGACCAGGTTTATCGGCATCGTGGGTGTTGCAAACGAACGCTGTTGGACAAGCACCAACGATTCTCGTTGGAAGTTCGTCTTTGGCGACAACACCACGAACGACATCCTTGGTTCGTGAGTCGAGCGCCAACATACGCTCGATCTGCTTCGTGTCCATCAGTAGTCGAATATGACGTTTCTGTTCTTGTCGATTTCCAACACTGCCTCGAACTCACCGTACGCAACAACATTCACCGTTTCGGAGAGCGCCGATGCGAAGTGAATTTCGACACGCAAGTTACCCTTCTTCACCAGGTGGAAACACGACCCATCGCAGGCGTCAGGGGTCAGATCAAACCCGAAGAAGGTGTAACCGTTGCCGAAGTCTGTGCGGGTCAGATCAATTCCTTCGTCTTGCGACACTTTGCCAGTGGAGCAGAACAGGTTCATGTAACTGCGAACGTGACGACCCTCAGCAAAGTTCGGCTGGAGCGGTTTTCCCGGCACCTGTCGACCGTCCACGTAGACGGCAAGGAAGTTAATGTCGTTGTGCTTCGCGTGGAACGGGTTTTTAGAATACGACCCGTTGAAAGCGTCGTTGTCGATGCAGCACAACACAAGGCGTTTCGGGAGTGTGCCCAGGAAGAGATTTTCGTGGGTGTGTGACATGGCTCCTTGTGGAATTGTGTAGACTTTGCAGTCGACCGGCCGGATTGGATACTTGGCTGTACCTTTGTCGAGTGCCTTGATGTGAGCCATTTGCACAGCCGTGCTCAGCGCGGCCTTTCTCGCGAACACACTGGCTTCGATGATGTTTACCTTGTAGTCGTGGTTTGCACCACCCGCCATCAACGCAAAGCTGTCCTTGCTACGCACTAGCCGGATCTTGACGTCGACTCCGTTGAGTAGGAAACGATCCTGCAGAAACATGTCGACGTGCAGTCGCCCCATCATTTCAACCACACGACTTTGTGTCGTGTAATTTCGTCGGTTTTTAAAACCAACATTCGCCGTATCGTCATCGACAAGCGCGACGCTGTCCATCCGTCCGGCTGTGTCTTTGTACCACAGCTGGCTGGTCAGCTGTGTCTCCTTGGCATCAGCACCGTAGCTCAGTGCTGTTTCGATGTAGGCGCGATACGGATACGTGTTGGTTGACGGTGTCACGAGTGTGTCGTTCAAGTACACGTCGACTTGGCTGAACAACGAATGCAACCAGTTGTTCACCGGACCGACTGCGCTGTCTGTGTCGAGGTTCGAGCCGTCTGCTTTGGTCACCTTCGCTCGCACGAAGAGGTAGGTGTTGGCTAAATCCATGTAGGCGTCTCCGGATCCTGGCAGTAGAAATTCGATGGGACCTCCCGAATCGAGTGACGCCGTTGGTTGGTGTTCCACCCATAGTCCGCTTTCGATGCTGGTTACGGTCGGTGGCACGCTAAAGATATCCAGCTCGCTCTTCACACCTTCGCAAGATTGTCGATGTACGAAAGCCATGTTAACCGTCGAAAATGTCGCGTGGTGTCTGTCCTTTACGACGTCGTTTTACAACACTGGTCGGTCGTGTCGTGGCTGCGCGTTTTATAGGTCGTCGTTGTCGTTTCTTTGACTGTGTTCGCTCACCAGGGGGTCCGGCGGTTGTCACTAGACTACGTAGCAAGTCCTTACCGGCGTCGGTTACGCGTCTTTTAGCCGCTTGTTTGATGTTCTGTCCAGTCATTACGTCGTCAGCAATTTGCATTCCCGTTCTCAGAGCCCGCTTGCCTACAGCTACCGCACCTCGTCTGATGAGCGGCGCGACGCTACGCAGTAAACCACCAAGCAAACTCCCTAGCCCATGTCCTCTCTGTACTTTAGCACCAACAAAGTATGGTAGTGCCCCACCCACCTGTCTAGTGTAATAATCGTTGTAGTTCATTTTCAAAAGAGGCTATTCTTACGACGTCGAAAATGAAGTGTCACCGTCACTTTTCCCCGCTCGAATGGTACGGAACGCCCAGTGTCGTCTCTTATATCAACCTCAACGGTCCCAAACACCTTCGTCATTAAGGGCACGTAGTGGATGTGGTCGAACTGCTTCGAAACCATATCTCCATGCTTACCCGTAATCGGAACAATCCTCAGCAGAGGCACGAAGCTGTTTCCGACTATGCGTGGCTCCACAACACTCGAATACACGTAGAGCGACTCCATACCTTGGTTTATATCCACCACGGAGGATCCTTCGAATGGTTTCAGGGAGTAGTTCCCAACCGGACTGGTGAGGACTTTACTAGGAAACCCGAGTATGTGTCCCATGACCCCTGTTAGGGTCAACCTAGTATTAGGTGTTAAGAAAACCGTGGCTTTTTGAGTGACGCTGCTGTAACTAAGTCTTGCTCCTTTCTTCTTAGAACCCACTCGAGGTACCATCAACTTTTTAGCGATAGCCGCGATGAGTAATTCAGGGCGATCGTAGTACCCAGCATCGATATACGTCAGAGAGGCGTTACCACGGGCACCGTGTTCGCTCACTATACCGGGTGCGGGTTGGATCTCCATTACACCGTCGTCTTTTGTTACGTTGAACCAGTTATGTGGGTAGTTTATTTCCGCTAGCCCACATTCCCACTCACCACGCAGATTTACGTGTCGTGGTAGCGTAGTGACGAAATTAGTCAGCGTGTTGTTGGGGTGTAGGTGCATTGAGGCGTTACTGGGGAGAACCAGATAAAAATCAGACGCCATCGTTCTTTTTCAAAGACGGGTTGGGTAACAGATAACCTAACGAACTACTCAACAACGCGGTCCACAAGTTAGAGTCAGTGTGGCCGAACGTCAAATTGTATATACTTACAACGATAACAGTATACAAAACGAAAACTTGACACAAGAACACTATTTCTGATTTAGGACAATCAGTACAAAGGAGATGCCAACGTGACGTAGTGCTTGTGGTATCGTCTTCACGTCCGTCTGTTGTGTCCTCCTCCGCGATATCGTTGAACGTTGTCTTTGACGTCATCTCCCGACTGTGGACTCCGGCTCGTGCACCTATCTTTTATACAATTCTCTCCTACACCTGTTTAAATAAACTTCCATTAAACATTAAACATTAAACACTATTAAAAGAACCGTGTCACTTGTGTTTGTATCTAACAAGCGCTTTGGCGTCTAGCCAACTATTGAACGATGGTGGGTAACCGAACCACTTCACCAAGACCTCCATACGCTTACCCACCTTTCTTCGCCGCAGAACCGTTTCGATACGATACAGTTTATCGTTTGATACCGAAACTTTTTGTAGTTCCGGTTCGTAAAACGACCCGTCCAGCAGCTCTCCGTGGTCGTCAACCAATTTGTATACGGGTGGGTCAGAGCGATGACTGGAGTTGACAGTGAACAATTCTTCGGTCCAGTTAGCCATGTACCCCTTTTTGAACTGTCGCTTTGCTTTGCTTATTCGCACACGATCACCAACCACAAACTTTGGCTTACCTCCACCATCGCGACCATACAGACGCTGCCACACAGCCTCCTGGTTCGTCTCGTTCACCATCGATGGCGCCATACCTAAGCTTCGGTGGTAAGTGTTGTTGTACGACCACACGAAATCACGCAACTTCTCTAGGTATCTCACAGTCTGGTGTTTGGTAAAGTACCGCCACATGCGTGTCTTCAGCGTTCGATTGAACCTTTCGACAATGCTCGCCTTTGTTTCCTCGTTGTGTGTCGAGAAGTGGTGGACGCCGTTCTCCTTCAACAATGCTTGGAAAGAACGATTTCGAAATTCCAGTCCTTTGTCGGTTTGCAACGTCATGGGTTTGACACCGGACAACAATTCTGTAAACGCCGCCACCAACGACGACGCTGATTTGTTCTTCAGCGGGATGCACCACGCCCATTTTGAAAACACATCGATCACGGTTAGCAAGAACGTGATTCCGTCATTATCTTTTTTCAAGTTTGATACGTCGACGAGATCGGCTTGCCACTGTTGGTGCATTCCTCCCACTACGACACAACGCCGTTTGAATGTCGTACGTACCGGTTTGTGAAGTGTGTACGTGTCCTGTTCCGACAGCCATTTCTTGACGAACCGTTCCGACGTACGCGATGCACGTTTAAGCGCTCGGACACCGCCGTAACTACCTACGCGTTTGGCGTCGAAGTAGCGACGTCTAAGTAACTCCGATTTCTTGGTTGTTCGGCGGCGCCCCATGTCCCGTTGGTGGTGTTGTTGTTGTTGCCTTCCACGACGAGACCGCCACCACACCAGGCCAACGGCTTGAAGCTAAGACGATATTTTAAAACAAACACGGTTACATAGAATACGAGACATAGGATTACTCCTACCACGACGGTAATCGATCGACATCCAACGGCGGTCATGACGTGACTGTGTCACAGATGCGACACCAACCCCGCTTAATAGGATTCCCAGGACGGTGGCGCTTCACGACGACGACTTCCGGTTGTCGGTGAGCGAATCGCCAGTCGTCTAACACGATCGCTCCAACGCGGTGACGACCCGGGGGTTGTCTGCTGCATGTACTGCCTACGATCGACGTTACCCACCAATTCCAGCGGAAGATTGATGCGTTTGAGGTGTTTCGCGAACGGACGCCACCCTACAGGATCACTCTGTTTCCGTTTTCGCAAAACATCGTTAACAAGATCCATCATGTTACTTCCGGATATCGCAGACCCTTCGATTATCAACTCACCTCGGTCGTTCCACTGACTACTTGGATCGTTTCTGAGCCGTTTCAGTAAACGAAGAGCCTTGTTTTTCAAAGTTTTGGGGACACTCTCCACAATATCAGCGTCTGTCCCAATAGCCGCTAGGGGCTCTGCTGCTGCTGCTGTTGCTGTTCCACCGTCTCGTGTTGTTGTTGTTGTTGTTGCTGCTGCTGCTGCTGCTGTTCCATCGTCGTTCACCACAACGACCCGCGTCGGTTGTTTAACACGCTTGTTGGCCATGGTGTTATAACGCAACAAGATCTGATTGTACAGCTTTACCTTGTCGCCTTCGTCTAGATCCGTTCTGTCGAGGACTGAGCTCATCTCGCCATCGAGTCCTCGCAAGACTCTATCAAGCGTGTTCGTTGGAGGAGGAGGAGGAGGTCGAAGGGACTCCAACAGTCGAGGATCCACCAACGCCATTTTCCTAGTGTGTTCCATCTACCCTAGCACTTTTCTTAGCAACGGGATGAGTATAGATCCAGCCAACGGAGCCAACAGAGCCGATAGGAAACCGCCTGTTTGTAAGACTTTTCTCTTTCTTACAGTGCTCACCTTCTTAGACGCCAAAGTACGCAGGTGCTTTTTGTATTTTCGTAGTTTAGACTTCTCCTTTGGTGTTAACGAAACGTTACCTCTTAGTATATTCCACGCACACTCACAAATACTGCATATAAGATCGCTGTCGGAATGTACCAGGATGGCTTTTCGAAGTTTCCGGTTCTTGATTCGCTGCAATAACTCTAGACACAATACGTGTCTCTTCATGCGTGACGACATCCTTTAATGACGATTTCGGTGAGATGTATCTTCTTTTATATTTTTTACCTGCGCTAGCCAAAGTCCTACAAAGGTGTGTGTTACGTTTTCGGTAGGTATACATACTGAACACCGTCGTCTGGAAAGATAGACGTGCGCAAACGAAGTTGTTCTGGTGTTTCTTGTTTAAGATCAATCACCAGGTATCCGTACGGTACCTTTGTCGCGTTTTCGAAAGACTCTTGTACGAATTTCACCTTACCCGGATACATCTGCTTGGCCAAGTGTGATATTTGAGATGTGTCACGAGGGTTTTTGAAAAGCACCATGTATTGTGCATTAAGACTAATGGTGCGGCTTTCTTTGTTTTTTGGAAATAGATTTTGAACCAGGTACAGGACGGATGTGTTAGCGTGATGACTTTTTTTCGTGAATAAAGTTGTGACCCTGGCATCGGTTTCTGCCATCAGATCGTCAATGATCACTAGGTTGTTTGTTGATGGATCGCATATCGACGACTCGGGAAGTCCTTCTTCAAACAACACGTTGGGTACCTGTTGTGTCAGAGTCTCGTAGGCGGGTTGCCATTGGCCATAGCACCACGTTATTTTATCTGGTGGTGGGTCGATCAAAGAGGACGCGTAGCGTAGCATACGTGCAACAAAGGTGGTCTTACCGCATCCGGTAGGTCCGGCTACGATACAGGTGAAGGGGTGTTTCCAGCGTGGATCCATCGTGATGATTGAACACGCCTCTACGAAACACACCCTTTTCACACATCCAACGGCGCTGTGGTAAGGCCGTCGGCGAGGACCTCGCGTTTTGCGTAGAAATAGGTGAGCGCCGCCCTCTCTTGTATGTACGTCAACACAGAAGATTTGATCACTCGAAAACCTCGGTTCCAACCACAACCACTCCTCTGATTGGTCAGCACTTCAAGGAACGTGTCCTTGTTGATCTCGTTGTGCCGCTTGCTCAACCCCTTTGTGCTGTACTTGTCCGCAGACCCAAAGCAGTAATAGGTCTTACTGCAGAGTCCAACGAAACCGCTTCCGTGCCATTCTACCTTAAACAGACCGGGGGTTCTTTTGTCGTATGCTTTGCGTGCTAGGCAGCACGGCGCGGAAGTGTTCCACGGACGATTGGCGAGTCGACAGCGTACGTAGTCGGCGTTGTGGTCGGTGCAACTTTCAGCCGGCAACCACTCCGAACGGTGTCGAAAGTAATGGGACCTCTTTTCTTCGGATACGAGGTCATCCAGGCTGTTACCCGCCAAGGCGATGTAGGCTGAGTCAGTGTCCATTTCACAATACTGGTACAGAGGTCGCTCGATGTACTTGTCCACAAAATCATAGTAAAACTGCAGCATGCGCAATTTTGCGTATTGCTAGACAAAGAAACCAATGTGATGAGGGAGTGAGTATTTGATCACTTTCTTTTCCATCTCAACCTCGTAGGCATTGTCGACGACGACGTCAAGTTGGTGGAAACGTCGGTTGTTGATAAGCATCGATGCTCCGACTTCTGTACAATACTGGACGTCTCTATGTCTATCAACGTCTGTCACCGTCTTTCCGTATCCAGAATTCCCCAGCAATTTCATCGTGTCTGCTATGATTGTTTTATTGGGATCGGAGTCTCCCTTACGACGCGCTGTTGATACAGACTCACCGAAGCGACGAAAACAAGGGTTTGGTTGAAACTCGATGATCTGATACACGTGCTCAACTACCAGTCCGTGGGCGAGGTACCATTGTAGGAGCGGTGTGGCAAGAAGTATCTTCTCACCGTGATAACTTCCTACAAGCATACGTCTCGGGGTCGACATGATATCGTTGTTTCTGGCGTACTGACGCATGAAGGGCCCGATGTCGTCTCGTGATACGGTGGTGTTTTTGAATACCGGTAGCATTTCGGCGAAATGTTGGCGTAGGTTCTCTGGAACGCGGATGTCGCACTCTACCAAACCGAACAGTGTGCCAACACAAACTGCATCCAGAATCTGTTGTTGTGACAGTTCCCATATGACACCACGTCGACGAGGGAACTCTGTGTCGAGCAGTTGTTTTACCGCGGGTGCTTTTCTAGTCTGCTTCCATGTGCATTCCCACATCTCGACTACCTTCACGTACCGTCGGAGGTACGCTGTATGTTTGCGTGTTTCTTCCCTAAGTTGTGCCATGGGTTTTCCATTAACGGTGTTCACCTCTTCCCCAACACAGGGGCAGCCATGAAAGAAACACCCGTGGAATTGATACGCCGTTCTTGTTTCGCGGCACCATCCATCCACGGGTAGTTTTCCTATGCGCTTCTCCCTGCCGTTGAGTTGGTGTCGGATGGCGTGTCCTGTTCTCGAGGCTTCCCAAGTTAACCACTCCGCAGCCATCTGTCCATATAACTGCGCAGACTCGGGTCGAAATCCGTTTGGTTCCCGTCGACGCGTGAACCACCCGGTAGGCATGTCTTGCATCAACGCCCAAAGATAGAGGGCATTGGCGTCGTATCCTACGACGGACCGACACGGTTGCGCTGCCTCACCTAGTTCAACTTCTCTTAAGCTGGTGACGTCCTTCTCGTGATACCTGTGGAATATTATTGCTGGACCACCCACGATTTGTTCCTTCACTAGACGATGTAGGTCTTTGTGTTTCTCATTGAAGAGTGTGAAGTAAGTGTTGGCCGGCAAGTCGTTGAACAGATAGAGCAACGTCAGACCAGGAACGCTGATGCCGTCTTTAAACATATCGATGCCTCTTTGTTGGTAGAAGATCGTTTGTTTACTGATAGCCTCTAGGAAGGGTACCACATCAAGGTTATTATACCACACCAAAAAATCACGCATGGTCTGCATATTCTTTTCTCGCCATACCCTTTCACAAGCGACATAAGCCTCGTTGGTTATGCCCTCGTTTTTAAGGCGGCTGTAGAAGGCTTCCTTCGGCGGAAGGTTACGATCGTCTAGCTTCCGGATATCGTCCATGTACTCGTATGGAAAGTGTCCTTTTGTGAGGTCACACCCGTAGGCTTTTAAGTACTTGTCATAACTGAAGCCGGGTGCGAGATAATTCACCATGTCCAGGAACTTTAGTTTACTCGTCGATAGACACATGAAAGTGTTCCTTCTCTTGATGACAAAGCACGATGCGGTTTCCTTCCCATCGCCAAGTAGCAGATAGGGAACCAGAAACTGTTTAATTGTGTTCAGATCATACCTCCCCGAGTTGAAACCGATCACGGGCATTTGGTTGATCCAAACTAACAGTTGATCCGTCAGTGTGCTGTATGGGTTGTTCTGTTGTGGCGATACGGTTTCCTCTTCCCCCTCCCCCTCTTCCGCCTCCTCCTCCTCAGCACCCTCACTCGTCGCATTATCCCAGCTCACCCGCAGTTCCTCCAATTCATCGAATATACGTTTGTACCTAGGTTTCAGCATTTCGAAAGCGGCGTCACTCGTCCGTTCCAAGTCCTTCATCATGGTTGCTATTAGCGTTTCCGAATCACCGTCCGTGACATAACAGCGAGCATCTTCGTGACCTGGCACGTTTGATGCTATGCTTACGCTAAGGGGCACGTGCCGTGCGACCCACTGGACCTTGTCGCAGTTGGGTGGTAATTCGGTGCTATCAAAGTAGCATTCGAAATCATAAGTAGCGCGATAAGGGTAATAACGCAATTCGTCTTCCACCCGGATACCCTCGTCGTCCAAGCGTTGGAATATCGATGGTGTTGGGTGATATACTCCACCGGGGTATACGTGTCGGACACCTCCCTGACAGGAACGCTCGTGTCGGAGGAGCAGATATGGTCTTTTCCATAACGAGTTGCCGCACTTGCGACACCGATAGCTGTGACAGTACTGTTGCGGATCTTGAATGTACGAAAAGTGGGTTCCATGTAGATTCACCGTCATTGTTTCTGGATAGTGACACATTGACCGCCTGACTAGTTCAGCCACCGTCTTCCCGTCTTTTGTTTCAGCTAGTGTGTATACTGATATGTTTGTGGAAAATGTTGTTTCCACGTGGTGGAGGTCTTCTAGTAGGACACCAGCAAACTCGTGCATGGGCTCGTCTGCGCCATAGTCGGCGTACAGTTGTGCTACGGAAGGCTCCAAACGACGAACGTTGGCCCCACGATGAAGAGCCAGACAGCGAAAGAGACACAGATTGTCGTTGTAGCGTTTGTTATGCTGGTCTCTCTCTAGAGTGATGACAGCCTTGTTTCGTTTCAAGTAGGGAGGAAGGATGGTGTTGACGCAACCTATTGGATGATCTATAATTTTGTTGATGAAAAAGGTGGCGTTCGTCACGATCTCCACAACCCAGGCCGAATCCGGTCGCTGTGAGCCGACCCACTGCAAGACATCGGGTAGTCTGATTCGTTGAAGAAACGTCTCGAAGTCTTGTGAATTTGTAACTAGGCTGGGTTCGTCCAAGTACCGTCCGCAGCAGTTAAACGAGGAGTGAAAGTATCTGTAGCGCCCTGTGTTCTTGTTTCTCAACACGAAGCCGTAGCTCAAATTAATCTTGAAAGAATAATTTTGTTCGTCAAAGACTCGTCGCAGCTGTTGCTCGAGGTCACGCGTGTCCAGCGTGGTCAGTCGGTAATTGTACCTCGACTGAACGGGACCCCTGGATACAGACGTTCGTATGCTTACCCAGTGTTGACGAACAACTCGCAGTAGTTCGTCCGATAAGAGATCGTTACCTATCGGGTATTCGAACGGTGCTTCTAACGGATCTTCCACCAGTTCGTCGTTGCTAGCAACAGCCGAAACTCTACGTTTCGGTGACGGAGGTCCTTCTGGGTCACATCGGACAGTTCTCGTGTGTTGTATGAGTTCGTGGCGTGTACTAAACGAACGTCGGCAAACATCACACACGTTGACGCCGTCGTCACCACCACTCGTAGATGATTGCTTGCATGCGGTTCTAGTGTGTCTAAGCATACTGTCTCGCCTACCGAATGATTTTCCACATCCTGGACATACATACCTACCGATCGTGGGGATGTCGCTCTGTTGTGTATAGGTGTGGTCGGCAGACGACGGTGGTTCTCTGATAATCGTTGGTAGAGTCGGTGATGTGTATGTGTGATCGCTGCTGGGGGTTGTGTGGGTTCCGATGTGACGTCGTAACTCGGCGTGAGTGCGAAACGCCTTTCCGCAGTGACGACAGGGATACAACCGCATGTTGTGATCGTGTTTACGACTGAAAGAGAGTCGTTTCATTACCACTCTTTTATTAACGGACATAGTGTGGGCTGCGTAGGGTATGGTGTAACCACCCACGCGAAGCGTGGGTGGCGGGGGGCCGGGGCCGGGGCATATGTGCGTGTGTGTAACAACGCATAGACGTCGGCTACTTAAAAGAACACATACACGGTATATAAATTTTCCACGTTTTATTATTATTATTATTGTATCAAGAATAACATAATATGTGTATCAATCGGTAAGAATACAATGGTTTGGCTTGCGGGTGATTTAACATCGCTCCAGAGGCCGCGAGCTTGCGGATGACTTAACATCGCTCTAGTGGCTCCTTGATGTAATGACGACTTGCGAGTGAGTCAACACCTCTCCAGAGGTCGGAGCTTACGAGTGAATTAACACCGCTCCAGCGGCTCCAATAATGACGATGACGACATTCCTTACCGAAGACTACACATATCGTTATTTGTATATATAAACAGGCCACAACACCAAACGAGTAGTATACTGCGAAATAGTAAAAAATATTATACGTATTTGTTAAACCCGCTATAAGTATTCGTTTACACGAAACAAAGCCAAATGTATATATTTCATACACATATCGTTATTTGTGTATATATAAACAGGCCACAACACCAAATAAGTCCACTCCGAAATAGTAAAAATATTCTACGTATTTGTTATAAAGCCGCTATGAGTATTCGTTTACACAAAACAAAGCCAAATGTATATATTTTATACACATATCATTATTTGTATATATAAACAGACCACAACACCAAATGTGTATAATCCGAAATAGCAAAATATTATACGTATTTGTTAATGCCGCTATAAGTATTCGTTTACACGAAATAAAGCCAAATGTATATATTTTAAACATGTGGTGCTTTAACACCAACAACAACAACGGTGTCTGTATGCTATGGCCGGAACCATTGTATGTTCGTAGTGTTCTTTGAATTTGTAGTTACTAACCACGTGGAAATGTACAATTAGGATGTTGTGTTACAACACAACATCCTAATTGTACATTTCCACGTCCGAATGATAATACGCAGACGGTAGTGTAGCTTTGTGCTCTTTGAATACTTTCTCCCGCATCTCCTCTCGCCAGGTGGACGTCGCCCACTTGGAGAAGATAAGCGACAAGGCCGCATCTAGAACGTCTGGTAACTGAGTCGTAATTTTATCATACGACTCGGCAAGACAGCCGGTCATGTGCTGCACTTGGCTTGGGTGGTCGATCTGACACCCAACACATGTCTCCCGTGCCCGTTCGTTAACGGCGACGATGGCGTAGTAAACAAAGGTATCTTCTAACGCATCCACGAGTTCTGTCTGCGTTGATGTTGGTTTGGTGTCGTTCTGTGATGATGATGTCTGCAGGTTGGTTTTCGTTTTCTCGGTGTCGCTGGCTCTCTGTAGTTCGTGGTACGTGGAGTAGGTTGCTGTCTCCATTTCGGTAGGAGCCGGTGACGGGTGGTAGGAAGGGGATACCTCGGCGTAGTCGTCGTCGTCATCATTGTCGTCGCAGTCGTGGTTGCCTTGCCCGTCATCCCCGAACAATTCTTCGTAGATTCGTTGGATGTCTTCGGTATCATTAACCTAGGTGGACAACGAGAACATTTAGAATAGTGAAGCCCAATTGTATATAACTTAAGCGATAATGACGTTGTTGTTGTTGTTGTCGCTTTAGGCGTTGTTGTTGTTGCTTTCGGCGTTCTTCCAATTCCGAGTGAATGAATTTGTCGAGGGCCGAACCCATAGCTACTGTAAGATTTTCTATTTCCGTCATCTGTTCTATCAGTTCTTCCAACGACACTGGCTCCCCATCCACCACCACCTCACCCTCCGTCTGGTCCTCTACTCTCTTCTTTGTTTGTTCGTCTTTGTTCTAAGGTAAAATAAAGTATAGAATACTGATTGTTTTCGTTACTAATTAATGTTGTTCTTATGAACACAAATCAACACCCAAAACTGTTTCCATTTTGATCGTTTCTGTGTTTATTATTAAGTGAAAACATAACCACAATGACCACACGTGATCGATGAAATTGTGTATACCAGCTGTGGGTCTGGTTTTTGGTTTTCGAGAAAGTTATCGATCTGTTTCACAAGACCGTCCACAGACGGTTCGTAGACCGCTGGTTGTTTGGTGCCGGTATCCTCACCACCGTCATCATCGCTCGTGAGATCGACGACGACCATGTCCTCCTCATGATCATCGCCGTCATCATCATCATTCGTGAGATCAATGACGACACTGTCCTCCTCCTCATGATCATCGCCGTCATCATCATTCGTGTGATCGATGACGACACTGTCCTCCTCACCACCATCGTCGTCAGCCGTAATCATGTTGTTGGTTAGCCATTCTTCAACACGCTCATTACTATTTTTTAACCAATCATCAGTCATGTTTTCTCTTATCCATTTATCAATAACACTGAGATCAGTGTCATACGCCAGCCATGATGACGGTGCTGGTGATGCATGTAGAACGACACACTCATCGTCGTGGTCATTTTCCTAAGTAAAAATTTAAACAATTTAGAATAGTGTACGTAACGTATACCATAACCAAATTATTATTATTATTATTATTATTTAATAATAATAATAATAATAATAATAATAACATAAACTACATTATTAATAATCACGAGATTAGTAATAATATAGTTTATGGTTGTTGTTGTTGTTGTTGTTGTTGTTGTTATGTTCATTCAGTCTGTCCGGAAAACCCACCCTCTCTCTGAGCTGCCTGATCACAAGTGTCACCAGCGTTTACCGCGGCTTCCATCTCTTTCTGTGTAAACAACACCTGCGCGTCTACCAGCACGTAATTATCAAACGGATACTGCACCGATTTACGAATTTTGGCTTGAATGACGGCACCACGGAAATTCTCCGACGCACAGACTTTAGCGTCGTCTGACAGAGCCTCATATTCCCGAGCACTTATACCCATCCATTTTGTAGTCACGTCGTGGAAAGACGTACACCAAAAGTTTGTCTCTGACTGTGTGTCCTGAAGTAGCATTCGCGCCAAAAAACAGGGCACAGGATTTTTCTGGACTGTGTGTGAAGGACACACATACTTTCCCGCTTTGTTAGCTGTCAAACTCCTTCTACATATACCACAACCGGGGTAAGCGAACATACGGGAATGGTGTTGTGCCGATACCCATTTCACATTAACTGGATCAACTAAAGTATAATAACCGTTGCCTACCTTCTTCGTAACGAGGTTTTGAGTTGTTATCGCCTCGGTGTGATTTGCCATCTTGGTTGGTCGTCGAAGAGTTGGTGGTCGTGTCGTTGAAGCGAAGCGGTGGTGGTCGTGTCGTTGAAGAGATGCTGCGAAGCTCGAAGCCGGTTTGTAGAATAGCGGAAGAGTACGGCCTTTTATACACGGGAGATGTACATTGTATCAGTGTGTTATCGCGTGGCAATCCAATCGGTGGTGGTAGTTGTATCACGTGCGCTATTTGAGCAATGAGCGTTGATTGTATCATTCGACGCTTGGTGTGGGGTGATGGTGGTTGCATCACGTGTGTCGTTCGACCAATGATTGCTGCTCACAATACGGTAGTGGTGATGGTGGTTGTATCACGTGCGCCATTCGAGCAATGAACGTTGATTGCATCATTCGATGGTTGGTGTGGGGTGATGGTGGTTGCATCACGTGTGCTGTTCGACCAATGGGTGCTTACTGCGGAACGTGTCCCAAAGTTAAACAAACACTTTTCTAACACACTCTACTGAACCACTTTCCAACCGACCTTGTCACTTGACAAACGACCCATTGAATCTCTTATCTGTAAACAACTGATAACGTAGTCTGGCAAGGGAGACTTGACAAACGATCCATTGAAATTGAACTGGGTCGAGGTCGGTGTGATGCAACAATGGCGGAAAGCTTTTTGGACTCTCCACCACCACCACCCTAGATACCACACTTGGCTAGCATTGGTCGACAGAAGCGTGAGTGACAGCATCACGTGTCGCTTTCACCGTATAATAACCACAGGTTTTCTCGACAAAGAACACACTCACCACGACTCCCGTCTGGTGCGCACCTCGCTGAATCCGAATCCCGAACGTCATACACAGAGAAGTACTCGAAGAGACACTTCAGAAGATACACAAGAAATAGTAAGTCTCGACTATTGGTGTTGGTATATATATATATATATATATATATATATATATATATATATATATATATATATATATATAATTATGTTACATTATCCAACACAATGTTGTTTATTGTTTCTGTAGTCTTGTTCGTACTTTCATTAATAATTCTCCAAGTACGTTTTTTCCAGGTGTACCATTTCTCGATAAACCCCAATATCCCAATGCTGATGCGACTTGTTCAACCAGTAGCATGTCTCCTGTATCAATCAGCTGCCTCGCTAAATCACTGTCTTTGAACTTACGCATTAATAACGCATACATTATCGCTCGTTTGGTTTTACTCCACTCTTCACATTTTCTTACCTTGATTCGCTTACTTAGTCGTTTGGCTTCTCTGCCGCTTTTTGCTTTTTTGATCAGTTGTGCTGTTTCGTTGTCGCCGTTAAACACCGCTTGTTTGTACTGATAAGCCGCTTCAACAGAAGTGAATGTTTCACCCCACGCATGGACGCGACAGTTGTAAAAATTTGATAAGAAGCTACGTTCTCCACGAAATCGAATAACACGTTGTGTTGTGTCCATGTCTTTGTTGCTTGTGTGGATTTGTCCTAGAGAAACGTCTTCTGGTTGTGTATAGTCACGTGTATAGTCACGTGTGTAGTCACGTGTTTTGTCAACTGTTTTCTTTCGAAATTAATTGAATGCTTCTTTCCTTCAGACAATGGCTCCTGTCGCTTACGTTGTCAACGAAGACGAAGCCGACGACGGAACGTATGTTTATGTTGTTAAATGTTTTAATTAAACGTATGCTAATTGTAGTATCTTAAATAACGAAATATACTAATACAATAATGGATATTGTAATTAACTTTTACTAGTCATAGCGTGATTATAATAATAATAATTTTGTACAAACGTGTGTTACTTTATGTTTGTATATAATACCTGCTTTTAAATTATTTGTTTCTTTTCAGTGAGGAAGAATGGCGCGATGCGCATTCATACATATACGCATATGTACTGAAACAAATACAGGAACGGAACACCAGCCGTCCGGTAATATATGCGGAACCTCTATGGATTCTGGAGGGTGAAGAAGACGAGGGTTATATAACCGAATAATATTAAAATAAAAGAAATGTTTCAATAAGTCAGTTGTTTTGGTCGTTTCTTGTTACTCGAAAAGAGTTGCATGCACATGCACGCATATATACATACACATCAACACACGTGATATTCAACAACAAATCATCGATCAGTCGAGAACTCTTCCCACCATACATACATACATACATACATCTTACCACGAATTGTAATACAACGTTACTCGCCAGATGACGCCACTCGATACGAACATAGGTGTAAAATAAACCGGACATAAATAGCAACCAATCATCGAGCAAGTAAATAAACCGGTGTGCAGTTGGTTACGCTTTTGAGGAGTCATGATACAAATGACCGGAAGTCAAGTGACCGGAAGACGCGCAACAGGAAGTCACGTGACCGGAACCAAAATGGCGGACCATGGCACCACAAAAGCGTAGTCAACTGCACTCCTATACTACTACGCTTTTGAGGAGTCATGATACAAATGACCGGAAGTCAAGTGACCGGAAGACGCGCAACAGGAAGTCACGTGACCGGAACCAAAATGGCGGACCATGGCACCACAAAAGCGTAGTCAACTGCACTCCTATACTACTCCCGTCTCCCCGTCTCCCCGTCTCCCCGTCTCCCCGTCTCCCCGTCTCCCCGTCTCCCCGTCTCCCCGTCTCCCCGTCTCCCCGTCTCCCCGTCTCCCCGTCTCCCCGTCTCCCCGTCTCCCCGTCTCCCCGTCTCCCCGTCTCCCGACACCCAAGCGTATCGGAAGCTCTCTTCTCTTTTTCTATCATATCAGTGACGAGGCGTATGACTAAATGGTCATATATCAGTAAAACCACTAAAACCATATATATATATATATATATATATATATATATATATATATATATATATATATATATATATATATATATATATATATATATATATATTTCGCGTGTTGGGACACGAGGGTGTGGTTTGTCCGTTTATGTAAGTTTTCTTCCCAGGACTTCCTCGGTTGCCCTTTAACTCCTTTCCCTTTACTGTTCCCTGGAGGACGGTCTTGGGCGGCGTAGACATAGCCATAAACGGTTGGACCCCCAATAAGCGCTGTGACACAATACTGGTCGTCGATTTACAGAACAAGGAACTACAACGGTTGCCCATCCACGGCTAAACGTGGAGTGAGTATCGGGAGAAGTTCGTGACACTGACGAACCACCCGGGCGTGTGGATAGACGGGCTGGAGAGCGGAATGAAATACGAGCTCTGGGACGGCGACATTGCGAGTAACTTCTACCCCGGATCCGAACTCCGGACAATTGTCATCCCGTAGGTGACCTTGCGGGGACGGCCAGAGACGCAGCCTGCATCACAGCGGCGGCCATTTTGTTTCGTCACAGTCGACGATCTTTCTTTAATGCGTGGAAGTGACGAACTCTTTAGAATACCGCTAGCTTTTGAACATCATTACCTTTAGAACTTTACTATATATGGAACACCACTACTCGCCGACATCCTGACTAGATTATCTGCTGTGAAACAGTATTGAATAACAATATTATGTATTGCGTATGTTCCCCAAATATGATTATTAGTAAATTTGATACGGATTAGCTTGTTGGCACACTGACGTTTAGAAAAGGAAATAGTTCAATGTATTGTTATGCTATATCAGTAGAGTGGTTTTACTGATAGATTTCGAATTGGGCATGTCTTATCATATTGGTATATATGATATACATCATATCAGTGTCGTGATAACAGAGAATGAAATGGTAACGTTGGATCGGACTGTGTTGATTGTACAACAGTTACAGATTGTCGGATGGTCGTTCCTTTTACATGTGTCTTCAGTCTTAGACAGAACTTAGCTATTCATTGTTGAATAAACAACGTCTCTTCCCCGCGTGATTTTGTCTTGGTGAAGTGATTGTAGCCGTTGTCTTGACCATCGGAGCTGAAGGAGCTTTGCGTTACCCGAACATTTGTGTAGAAAACTTAGCATCCAATACCTAGGGGAAAGGATAGCAATTTGTCTGGTATGTTTTGAAGGGGTGCTGTAAATATGATTATCCCCACACTTTCTACTGAATAGCTGCTAATAAAGTCGACCTATACCTGAAAAGGGCAAGATCACTTGCGGTGCCTTGGCAGAATATTGCACAATCATCGCTTTCCATCTTTCTCTGTCTTCTAATTCGCGTGTTAGGACATGAGGGTGTGGCTTGTCCTTTTATGTACGGTTTCTTCCCAGGACTTCCTCGGTTGCCCTCTAAGTCTTATCCATTTGTTGTTCCCTGGAGGACGGTCTTGCGCGGCATAGACATAGCCATAAACGGTTGAACCCCCGATAAGCGTTCTGACACAATACTGGTCGTCGATTTACAGAACAAGAAACTGCAACATTCCCCCCCCCCCCCCCCCCCGCGGAGGCTACATGTGGGATGACTTTCGTGGGACATTCATGACACCGACGGACCACTCGGGCGTGTGGATCGACGGGCTGGAGAGCCAGATGAGATACGACATCTGGGACGGCGACATATTTAAGAATTTTTTTCCCGGGTCCGAACGCCGGTCAATGGTCATCCCGTAGGTGACCTTGCGTG
>OZ024865.1:48918254-48928254 GCA_964017155.1 Oasisia sp. SBJ-2009 | reverse complement strand
AGACATGAAGTTGTTGCTGGTCTGCCTCGTCCTACTCGGCTCCACGGTCAGTCACGTGTCGACGAGCGAACAAACACAACTCATGAAACGTCTTCTTAGAGTACTGGAGAAAGAACGCGAGGAAAACATCGAACATGAGAGTGAGTACTCAAGATTCAAAAGACTTCAAGTATTGTACACGTGTTTGAACAATTATTCTCAACATGCGCACTCTATCTGATTACCTGTGTTTCCACTCAGATGTTGCGCGACTTCAACCACACAGGGCGTCTTCTAGGTCTCACTGATCTGTTGAAGAAAACAGTAGGTGTACACGTTCCTTATCTGGTGGCAATAGTGAATAACAGCTTTAAGCAAGGACTCTTTCCGGTCACTTTGAGAACAGCAATAGTAAAACCGCTTCTGAAATCCGACACTCTCGACAAAGACCTGTTAAAGAACTACAGACCAGTGTCAAACATAGCATTCGTCGGCAAAGTCTTGGAGAAAGTCGCAGTTCGTCGTGTGCTTGATCATCTCACTTTGAATGGGCTGCATGAAGAATACCAATCAGCATATAAGATGCTTCACAGTACAGAAACTGCTCTACTGCGTGTTCAGCATGACATTGCTAGTGAACTCGACAAGAATCATGCAATGTTGTTTGTCATGCTGGACTTATCAAGTGCATTTGACACGATTGACCATGAACATTTGCTGACACTATTGCACGACGAGTACGGAGTGCGTGAAACGGCGTTGTCATGGTTCCGGACGTACTTGGAAGACCGCACCCACTGTGTCCAGATAGACTCAAAAACATCCGCGACTATTCCGCTACAGAGTGGAGTGCCACAGGGCTCGGTCCTCGGACCTGTCATGTTCACTCTTTACACCACCCCAATGCAGCGGATATTCAAAAGACATGGCATAAAATATCATAAATATGCCGACGACATTCAATTATATGGGTCGTACAATCCCGCTAAACCCGGCGACCAAGTGGAAACTGCGAGGCGACTCACCGACTGTATTGGGGAAGTCAGACGATGGATGGCGGTGCACATGCTGAAATTAAACGATGAAAAAACTAAGATGATGATCTTTACTTCAAAACATCATCTCAAGGTGTACGGAGGTTGCTCCTTGACAATTGGCGATGATACGGTTTCACCATCACACAGCATAAGGAATCTGGGAGTGCACATGGATCAACATCTGACGATGACAGATCATGTGACTGCTGTGTGCGCCGCATGTAACTACCATCTATACAGACTGTCATCAATACGGCACTATCTAACAACAGAAGCCGCGAAAAGTGCAGTCAATGCACTCGTCACATCTCGACTCGACTACTGCAACTCACTGTTGCATAACATCCCGTTAACACAGACAGCTCGGCTACAGCGTGTCCAGAACAATGCAGCAAGGCTAATAACACGCACCAATAAACATGACCACATCACACCAGTGTTGAAGGAGCTGCATTGGCTGCCAGTTGAGAGCCGAATCGCCTTCAAAATGTTGGTAATGACTTTTAAATGCATGAATGGATTGGCGCCGTCTTATCTGGCAGAACTTGTTAAACCACGAAAGCGTGACGGACGCCTACGCCAGAACTATGCGCCAACACTGCACCAAGGCATGACAAAGAAGTGTGTTGGTGATTCGGCATTTGGCGCAGCAGCACCTCGACTGTGGAATGAACTACCTGTGAACATTCGTGCGTCCGGGACATTACCCATATTTAGAAAGTATTTAAAGACATATCTTTTTAGTAGACATTTCAATTAATTTAAATTGTTTTAAAATGACGGACATTGCATTATAATTTCTTTTTAGTGTAATAATATTTTAATTAGTGTTTATGTTTTAGATTAATTTATAGATTTATATGTATGTTTACGTACAGAGTTTTAGAAAGGGTTTTAATGTTATATTAATATATATATAATTTGCATACCATGTTTTAGTACTATACATCTTAAAAGCAGTGTTTAATATAATTTATTTATATAATTTACATACAAAGATTTGCGAGTTAGTATGATTTATATTAATTTATATAATTTACATTTTTATTTATTAATATACATTAATTTTAGTATTTTTCTTGTGCAGCGCATCGATCCGCCATGCGGGAATTAGCGCTATATAAAAACTGTATTATTATTATTATTATTAAATATATGGCACCAATGTATACGCAGTCTTGTGTCTTTCGCACATATCGAAATGAAGTTTCGATTTGTTTCGGCTATGACCGCGCTGGTGCTGAGAAATTCCGCTCGCCTGTATCAAAGAGCAGTTTGCCAATTCAACATAGTGGGTTTCTTTATAATTAGTTTTACTTCCTGAACATCGCATCAGCAGTGATTGCCCAAACTTAAACATACTATCGGTTAATAACGAAACCACCGGATGACATCAACGTCTATCTCGAGGCCAACTAAAATTATATTATGGATATGCAATTGATCTGCCCTGGATAAACATCATGTCTGAGCCTCGTTGTGTGATTCCAGAGCGCTATTTCTACGAGGACTCCGACCACTATTCGCCGTTTGTCGACCCAAAGAGGCCCGGAGAGGTGTGGGTGGATATCCAGATAGACGAGGCCGTTATTGCCAAGTGTCCGGATTGTAGGGTCTTCATATACTACAAGTGTGTCATCGACGAATGCAGAGTGAGTAATGCTGACCTACCAGCCACATATAACGTAATAATAGTACTAGTAATAACACTAATACCATCACAATTATTTACAAATCAAATAGAAGGTATGTTGAGTACAATTGTAAAACAATAGTTTAGTGAACATTTAAATAAGCTTTTGCAAATAATAAATTAAAGTAGTATGTTTAAGCTATTAATGGATTATTATTAAATATACAAGAAAGACTAGAATACACGCAATAACATTAGTGAATTAACACTTTAGATATATGATGGTGTTCGTTCCCGTGAAGTCAAAGTTACACATGAAAGGGACAAATTGTGTGAGCCCTAGCAGCATGGGTACATTTTATGATAAAGTCGATCTATGCCTCAAAGGGGAAAGATCACTTACTAGTCCCGAATCCAAAGATCGTAGCGGTGCCTTGGCAGAATATTGCACAATCACCGTTTTCCATCTTTCTCTGTCTTCCATTCCGTGCTTCCATTTATTTACATTATCTTCCCAGGCCTTCCACCGTCGCCCTCCGAGTGTTTATTGTTCCCTGGAGGATGGTCTTGGGCGGCGTAGACATATTCATAAAGGGTTGGATCCCCGATATGCTTTCTGACGCAATACTGGTCGTCGATTTACAGAACAAGAAACTACAACGGTTCCCCATCGACGGCTACACGTGGAGTGAGTATCGGGAGACGTTCGTGACAACGACTGACCACCAGGGCGTGTGGATAGACGGACTGGAGAGTGCTATGAAATACGTGCTCTGGGACGGCGACATTTCGAGTTACTTGTACCCCGGGCCCGGATACGGACGCCGGACAATTGACATCCCGTAGGTGACCTTGCCCGGACGGCCAAAAACTCCGCCTGCACCAAGGCGGCGGCCATTTTGTTTCGTCGCAGTCGACGATGTTACTTTGGTGCGTGGAAGTGACGATCTCTTTAGAATACCGCTAGTTTTTGAGCATCATTACCTTTAAAATATTACTACATTTGGAACACCACTAATCTCCGATATTTTGGCTAGATGATAATAACAATGTATGTATTGCGAAAGTTTCTCAAATAATTATGATCATTAGTATACTTGATACCGATTAGCTCTAATAAGTTTCTTTTGTTGGCACAAAGACGTTTAGAAATGGAAATATTTCCATACATTGCTATGCCATATCAGCAGAGTTGTTGTACTGATAGATTTCGAATTGGGCATGTCTTATCATATTGGTATACATGATATACATCCTATCAGTGTCGTGATAACAGAGCATGAAATGGTAACGTTGGATGGTACAGTGTTGATTGTAAACAGTTACATATTGTCGGATAGTTCGATTGTCGTTCCTTTGATATGTGTCTTCAGTCTCAGACAGAACTTGGCTTTTCTTTGTTGAATAAACAACGTATGTTGTCAGGGCTTCCTCCCGTGATTTTGTCTAAATGAAAGGAGGGTAACTGTTGTCTTGACCGTCGGATCTGAAGGGGCTTTGTGTTATCCGAACATTTGTGAAGGGATCTTAATTTGCCCCGAATACCTGGGGAAAGGATATAAATGTGTCATATATGCTTTGGATGGGCGCTGTAAGTATGATTAACCCCACACTATCTAGTGAAGTGGTGTCTGTTGTTTTAAAGTACAATTTTAGTAAAGGTTAATATCATAATAATGTTCAACATTATCCCAAACCAGTTCTTCCGACGCATGTCGAACTGTGCCTCAGAACATTTAACTGTTGGGCGCAGAAGGCACCTTTACGGGCTTACAACTAATAGTACAACGTTCCCGGATACAAGCCTATGACATAGTCTATGGCTATGAACACTCCTTCTTTATAGCCGCAATAAAACCTTGGAGACAAATTACAGCCAAATCAGTAAATACTCCCTCTCCACAGGGTTTCAAGCAGTGCCCTGTGAATTGGTATCGCTGCGATAGGCAATGCTTAAAAGTATCGTTACAGCTGATTTTAACCCGCACTTGCACTTTTTCTATAAACTTTTCAACACCATCATTATTTAAAATTAATCAGCACTGCCCAGCACTTGAACATGCGTTCACCATCCATGGAATTTGCATATTTTACGGTAGGGTATTACTGAGAGGAAACTGAGTAGCCACGAATCAGACGTCTGACAGCCAAGTCGAACTCAGTCAAACACAATTGACGTATCAAATTTATGTTTAAGCTATTTCAAAGACGTCCATTCGCTGTAAATATTAGTAGCAAAATAACCGGCATCAAACAAACTTCTGTGACTGCTTTGTACGAAAAACAGATACTCCGTAAAGCCAATAAAATAATTAATGACAGCACACACATCCTATATAACAAGTACGTCCTTCTGCCCTCGTCCATAAGGTTCAGAACTATAACATCCAAAACAAATAGAAAGCGAGATTCATTCATGTCAATGTCAGTACGACTTCTAAATTCTAAACGATAATCCACCTCTGACGTTATGTATGTATGTTGTATTTTATTTTTATTTTATTTTTTATTACACAATTACAATTATAACATTAATTTAAAAACTATATTATAGATTTGTCTTGTATTTTATTATGATTAATGTTCACATACTGTTTTAATAATTATTTTATTTGTATTTTTATTTCTCTACTCTGTATTTTATATTTTATGATGACGAACGCTGCAAAATGAATTTCCCGGTTCGGAACAATAAAGTGCTATTGTATTGCATTGCATTGCATCGCATCGCATCGCATCGCATCGCATCGCATCGCATCGCATCGCATCGCATCGCATCGCATCGCATCGCATCGCATCGCATCGCATCGCATCGCATCGCATCGCATCGCATCGCATCGCATCGCATCGCATCGCATCGCATCGCATCGCATCGCATCGCATCGCATCGCATCGCATCGCATCGCATCGCATCGCATCGCATCGCATCGCATCGCATCGCATCGCATCGCATCGCATCGCATCGCATCGCATCGCATCGCATCGCATCGCATCGCATCGCATCGCATCGCATCGCATCGCATCGCATCGCATCGCATCGCATCGCATCGCATCGCATCGCATCGCATCGCATCGCATCGCATCGCATCGCATCGCATCGCATCGCATCGCATCGCATCGCATCGCATCGCATCGCATCGCATCGCATCGCATCGCATCGCATCGCATCGCATCGCATCGCATCGCATCGCATCGCATCGCATCGCATCGCATCGCATCGCATCGCATCGCATCGCATCGCATCGCATCGCATCGCATCGCATCGCATCGCATCGCATCGCATCGCATCGCATCGCATCGTATTTAATTCAACATTCCCACGGAATGTCGTCTAACGCGATTTAGCTTTTGCGCCTTAGCACATACAAGACAACGATTTTACGACACAAACGTCTATCAAACATACAAAATAATTTGAGATGACAATGAAGACGATGAAGGTTTCAGACAAAAACAGCGGCTGCCAAAGCTGCATGCCTGAAACGTCTTCTTTACATGTACTATTGCGCATGTCTGACAGCGCTCTTCATTGGCATAATAATAATAATTGTCAAACGCCTAAATCCTTAAACATATTCAAACTCAGAGGCGCAACATACAAAATCATTTAGTTAGTCATACACGGGAACAGGCGAAAGTGCTTGAGCATGGAAGCTGACAATCTATGGCGTAAAACCAATTTCAACCTAATACATTTTCAATATCTTTCGAAAGGTCTCCTAGTCGAGTTGCCATTTTGTGAACCTGGAAATGTTTGGTCGTCTAAGGTTTTTTTGCTGATTCATATAGATTATGTGTCCCTGAACTCAAATCCGTGGGATGGCAATGCGCCATCCTTGGGCAACTCGTGGGAACCACGAAAATCCAAGATGGCTGCCGTGATCCTGATAAATTACAAAATGTGTTTATCTTTACACTACATCATGCTAGGAACATAATTTTTGTATGTACTCGCATGCTTTAAAGTACGAGGAATTCAATGGAACCATTTATAATAATGTCCAACTATGTCCACGTGACCAAAATTTAACATGGCCGCCATTTCTACCAACTATTGCCAAAATCGAGTATAATTTGATTGCCTTTTGCTATATAAATATGATTTTATTTTCTCCATTCCTATGTTCTACCATATCAGGACTTAAAAGGAAGTATTTCAACTGATGTCCGTCCAAGAAAACCGAGTAATATTCAAAATGGCGTCATTTTAGCCAAACAAATACAAGTGCCACGATGTTGTGCCTATTGCTTCGTTTTAGCATACGGGCAAGAACATAGTACTGGTATATACTTGTACTGCCTTAATTATACGTGAAATATATACATGTACTGTTTCAACATAACGAGGAATTAAAAGTAAGCATTCACATCCAATTAATTTGTTCTTGGCTATCGAGGGCCTTCGCATAACGAGGAGGTAACGTCGGGTGATCTATGTGTTTTGGTTGTGATGATAGCTGGTCGTACCTGTGTGTTTGCACCATGTCGTGGCAAAGAACCATGGCGTACTCCTGAAACATCCTGAGAGACATAAGCGATTCAGGCAGTATGAGACGTTAGAGAGGTCTGGTATGAAGACATTCAAAGACAGTGTACTGGACATCTGTGAGCGTAGAAATGATGAATGGGGAGGGGGTTATCAGGTTGATATAAGAATCTCCGGGGAAGCAGATCTTGTTAAGGCTGAAGCCCGAAATCATAAGTTATGCTATGATAGGTTTTGTAAATTTCCTCAGGCCAGTTGTACACGTAGGTGTGTCAAGCCTAGCAATGTAGATGCTGCTCTCGCCTCATGTATTTATTATATGTATGCGAAGCCTACTGTCAGTCACACCACTGGTGAATTGTATGATAACTATTGCAGTGCAGGTGGTCAGCTCGCAAAGAAAAAATGCTCGCTAATCTCTGTGATTACTTTGGTGAGAAGATCGTTGTTTTACACATTGAGGGTTGTGCATCTATTGTTGGTTTCAGAGATGTTGTAGGCAAGACAGTGAAGATGATCAAGTATGAAGGTGTAGATGATGAGAGTAGAAACTGTAGTACGCAGGGTGAACGCTGAAGTTCTAGCACTTCCTCGTAGCAATGATTACGATTTAAGTCAGTTCACGTTTGAGAAGACTGTTGCCAACATATATCCTACTTTGCTAGCATTAGTTTCTCAATTGGTATCCAATGGAGAATTGAATAAATCAGCAGTAGCCATATCACAGTGCATTCAACAGCACATGTCCAACTCCACAAATCAAACCACTCTTGGTCTTGCTGTGAAGTTACATAATAAATTTGGTAGTTCGGAATTGGTAAAGGTGCTCACGGAGCATGGTATCGTGACAACGTATGATGAGGTCATGCGATTTCACAAATCAGCCGCCAAGCACACAAGTGTAAATGGGGGGAAAGTTCATGAGGCGATCGGCTTGATGCGGAGAGTAGGCCCGATATTCGGCTGGTTTTACAATTTTGACCTCCTTGTGTGCACACCCAATGGTCGCCGTGAGACACACGCCATGGCAATAGAATTTCAACAGCACCCTTTGGATGTTATAGAATGTGGCAGTGCAAAGGCTGGCCTGCTGAACCTCACCATTCCACGCCTTTGTAAGCGTGAAGTCGCATCTCTTCGGCTTGGAAGTAAGTCGTTGTGATGGAACGGTATACAGGCCCGAAGAAAATGAACCCCCCTCTTGTGGTATGTAGGTCTGGCCCACCATTCACTGATGTATGTGCACTACAGGGAAGTTTAGAACGTGCCCAGGTAATAATAATAATGGTTTATTTCATTCTCTGGGCAATCAATACAGATTGAAATAGGTACATAAAACATGCAAAATATATTTGTTAAAATAGATTGAAATAATATATAATTTAAAACATTAGCATAAATATAAAATTAATAAAAAAAGTAGAGAATAATTTATTTGAAATGCATCTATAAAGGTAATTTAAATAGGTTAAGACATTAAAACATATTTTCTATGGTTATTTAACTAAACTTATAAAAATACTTTAATAAAATATTTTAATAAATACTTTAAAACATTAAAATAAATAGATCTAAAGAATAAATTAAGGTTTTACAATATTTTACACATTTCCATCTATATCAGCATTCACGAAAGTTTGCAAAGTGTCACTTTGAGTTCTTTTGATTGAAAAGGCACCAGTTAATGAAGCAGTTCCTGGTCCTGTTGGTTTTGACTCTGGGATAAGGATATCGAGTACGGCATCTTGTATTGTATGTTGCAGTTCTTGGTGTTGGTAGAAGTTTATGCAGTTTGTGCTGCGGCTCTTCAATTTGTGTGAAGAAATGTTCACATAACTGCGCACGTCTTTGTTTCAGTGAAGGCAGCTGTGCATTCGCTAATGGCTGAACTGGCTGAACTCCCTCCTGCATGATCCAAACCCTATCGAATGGGGAGGCTATAATGCTACCCTGGCGAGAGTGGAATGTTCCCCTAAACCAACCACTACCTACATGTTTGGTCCTCTGATCGACGCACCACCATCCCATCCTGACACTGTTCTCACGACGCTGTCATACTTTGAGGAAACTCTCACTGAACTTGGGATGAAGACCTCAAATCTATCCGCTGACATGCAACTTTACATCGTAGCAACACTTATCAAGTGGGCCAGTCATGGGAACCGCTTCAAGTCAGTCATTCTTCGACCTGGTGCCATGCACACCCTAATGTCATTCAATGGCTGTATTGGAAACTTAATGAAAGCTAGTGGTCTTGAAGTACTGGTTGGGGCTGCATTTGGTGGTTTAACATCGATCATGAATGGCAAGGCATGGGTGAAATCAATGCGTGCCTTTCGTATGGTGACAGCAGCGTTGCTATACGACTTCCTCAAAGATGGTCCCAAGACATTGCTAGAGACTGGACGCAAATTTATTTGCTCGCTCTATGGTGTTGCTGCAGGCGAAAGCATGGCTTCTGCCAGGTATGCGCTCTACACCAAAAGGACAAGAGGGAAAACTGTATGTGTGAAAACGCTTCCACCGACAGACGCTAATTTGGCTTATAACATCCTGCGAGCAAACTATCAAGTAATGCTCTGGAAGGCAGCAGACCAGCAGACTGCGCCTGCTGTTGACATCGCTGCTTACGGGTGGGAGTTGGTCAGTGGTGCAGGGTGTGTGCCAACTCCACGCATTGCAAGAGGACCAGCAGCTCCTCCTGCCCTCATGGACGTCACCAACTGCCAATGCAAAGCTGTCGGGAAAGCTTGCAGCAGTCATGCATGTAGCTGTCATTCTGCAGGATTGTCTTGCACGCCATACTGTTATTGTGTTGGCGAAGCCATGTGCTTCAATCCTTTCACCAAACATGATGAGAATGAA
>OZ024865.1:48875754-48910754 GCA_964017155.1 Oasisia sp. SBJ-2009 | reverse complement strand
TGCATATTTTTGAGTATATTGTGTGCCGGGTTATGTGTACCGGGTCAAAGTTCTTATAAATCTATATTTATGGTATATACCGGACGAAGGGTTGGAGTTTCGTGTTCAATGTATGATATGCTTCATGCTGATGCAAAAGGCTATATTTTTATGTGTAAATTAGTAAAACTTGCATTTTGTCTTTAAAAAATGTTGGTCTTTGTTGTTATCGCATCGATACATTCCGTGATCAAACATAACTTGGGCTTCGACTTAGTTTACATTTCTCAACACTGTTTTACTGTTTACTAGATTCGGCGTCTACCGCAAAAAAGGTTAACTAAATATATGCAGCTTCCGGCGTTGTTCCGGTCTACATAAATCGGCATCTATGCATACGCGGGTTTTATGTAGACCGATTATTTTGCATATACCTTATTTATTGAAATAGTGTGATGAACTTTCATTATGTGTTAAACATTAGTATCAGAAACAATGTTCCAGTTTTACATCTTTGGAAAATGTATTAAATAAAAAAATACGTCTGGTCTACATAAGCCGGTCCTCTAGGCACTGGTCGACATAAGCTGCCTTTAGGCTTATATATATATATATATATATATATATATATATATATATATATATATATATATATATATATATATATATATATACATATATACATATATACTCCTAAAGGCAGCTGATGTCGACATGTATATATATATATATATATATATATATATATATATATGCAACGTCAATGGCGGCGTAACAAGCAAAACACGTAGGTAATGTCTGGAGTAAGACTCGTGCAGAGTATCCTTTCTGCCAACACGTTTTCAACCCTTGGAACATGTCAGGCGGAAGTTGTACACTGCTGACAACCAAAAAAAGCATACCTTAAATATTTCATCAAGATAGGGCTTCGAGATGAGCCCCGGTTCACACGTGACACCCTTGTTTTGTTATCACACCAAGTAAACACTTTTATTTGCCCACGTTGGGCCCATCGCTGTGCTGCCAATACCACTGCTGCTAATTATTTTGATTTAATGTGCAGCTCTTGAATCTCAGGATGGTCTACCGACCAATTACTGTAAAACCAGTCACCGTCATACTAACCCCTGCTGCTGTGTCACACGCATCTATAAACATAAAAGTAACTGGTCCATTGTCCAGATTAAGAGACAGTCCGTTAACGGTACATATGAAATTATTCTACCACTGGATGTCCAGCCGCGTCGCTGGTGATACCACACATTTACCATTGGACCCCTTAATTGGCCAATTGCATTGTCGCGCTTACATTTTTCCGGTCGTTAAAAACGTTCCGATTGACTTTTCTGCGCATGCGGAATAAGTGTAAAATCATCAATGTCCAGAGAAACGACAAAGCATTTTCAGTATAAATGCCACGCCTGTTCGTCAACTCTCCTGTGACGATTACTGTGAAGAGTTTCTTAAAATGTCGTTCAATGCAATAAAATGTTACGTTTCTTTTTATAAATAACTGTCACGGACTATGGCGCACTATAGGTGCAGGTGATATGAGTCTTCTGGCAGGCGAATGGGGATTAATGCTATTTCGTAAGGTTGACGCTGCACAGGGTGAACGATTGCATAATTGGTAGCTATATATATATCCTTGCTTCCTTTATATTCTACAATAATTTGTTTTGACCCACAACGGGAAAGTTGTTCTCTTAAATTATATGATATTTAACATAAGTTATATTGGCCGATGTGATGATAAGTACATGTAAATTGGTCGTTAAATGCAATACAAAGTTTCTCACATACGAAGCAACGTTTTTCTTGGAAACCAGTAATTTTTAGTGGACGTAAACCTTCGTGCGTGGGTTACGTGGATAAGGGGGCGTCGGGGGGGGGGGGGCGAGTTACAAAGCCGCAAACATAGAATAAGTGTGTGAGTCGGACAGAGAGGGCAATCAAGAACACGTGGCAGTGACACCCTCAAAGTACGCTGTCTGTACTGAATGGTCTTCGACCAGCGAACAGCCAGAGTTACCCTGTCGTGAGAAAAACTCGCATCCTGACGACACAGTTGTAACTTAGGATCCAAATAATTCAAGGTTTTAACTAGAAGGTTTGACTTGCTGAAGAAGGAAAATAACGCAAAGAAGCAAGCAGCCCATAAGGTTACATGGAAGAGAAATCTACCATTGTAAACATTTAGCGCAGCATATTTGGAGTGATAGGCAATTTCTGCGTAACTACCGCATATAAGGCCCACTTAACTCCTTAAAGAAACATATCGACATGCCGGCAGTTATAGAAAGGTTGAACAAAACCTGTCTCGGCATGATGCATGTAAATATATATATATATATATATATATATATATATATATATATATATATATATATATATATATATATACAGGCCTTGCCTTTTGAAAAACCTTGGAGCGCTAAAAATCGCCCTCCTCAAAATGCCCAGGAGAGCTATTGGAGAGCTCAAAATCGCCCTCTTAAAATGGCCCAGGAGAGCTATTGATATTATTGCCGAACCTTCACCCTGCAATACAACAGTCACATATTATAATATACCGTCACTCGGTCCATTTTGAGATTTTACTACGATGTTTTTGTTAACATACTTATTTATACGTTCACCAAGTAGTTTCCTGATTACACATTGGCATTGATCAATATGCAGGATATTGTATAGTAAATGTAACAAACACAGCTACATTTCCCTCACAGAACATTATAAGGTAACTGCAACAGTTATTGTGTTATGCAGCATAAAGTATGGTGTTCAAGCGAAAAATTAATCCCCAAAAATTCCAACGCCCAGGTGCGCGGAAAATCGCCTTCCCAAAAGCAAAAGAAGGAGCGCGATGGAGCGCGAGCGCGATCGCGCTCCTCAAAAGGCAAGGCCTGTATATATATATATATATATATATATATATATATATATATATATATATATATATATATATATATATATATATATATATATATATATATATATATATATTTACATACATCATGCCGAGACGCGGGACTGGGCGTATGCCAGCTCATTGACTAAAACATAAGTATAACTTGCTTTGAGAAGCGAAAGGCAGGTACTGCGTTCAACTACTTGTCCCTGAAGCCAACTTACTCGGTTGTCTAAGGCGCCAATTAAGTCAGGACCTATTCAATATATATATATATATATATATATATATATATATATATATATATATATATATATATATATATATATATATCCTGGCACATGTCGTACACTGGGGTTGTATATATATATATATATATATATATATATATATATATATATATATATATATATATATATATATATATATATATATATATATATATATATATATATATATATACAACCCCAGTGTACGACATGTGCCAGGATAATTGCGACATAACACGCAAAAACGTAGGTAATGTATGGAGTAAAGCTCATGTAGACGAGATATCCTGTCTGCCAACATGTTTACAACACCTGGAAGGCGGAAAATGTACACTGCTGACAACCAAGAAAGCATACCTTAATTACTTCATCAAGAGACGCCTTTAACATGAGCCATGGTTCACACATGATACAGTTATTCTCACCAAATTAAGACTTCTTTATTTGCACACATCAGGCCCCATCGCTTTGCTGTCAACAATACTGCTGCCAATAATTGTTTAAGTTAATGTGCAACTCTTGAATCGCAATATGGTCTACCCAACAATTACTGTAAAACCAGTCACTATCACAGTAACCCCTGCTGCTGTAACACACACATCTGTAAACACATAAGTAACTGGTCCATTGTCCAGTATAAGAGACTACCCATTAACTGTACAGATGAAATTATTCCACCACTGGATGTCCAGCCGCGTCGCTGGTGATAACAAACTTTTATGATTGGACCCCATAATTGGCCAATTGCGTCAAAGATTCGCCGGAGGAACGTCGCCTGCATCGCTCGCCAGGGGTCGTTCATCGGGCGCGTGTACAGTCTCCGTCCACTGTCGTCGCCGGTCGTGGGAGCTTCGTAGGATGTAAGAGGCAATTATGCTGGCTTCGTTCTACAATAATTTGTTTTGACGCAAAACGAAATGGCGTGGTATTTTACATAAATTATATTGCCCGACTTGATGATAAGTGCATCTAAATTGGTCAGTAAATGTAATACCCCATATTTTTGCACGTAGGAAAACGTGAGTTGCATACTATTTGCATTTTGAATATGCCAATGACATAACACTACACATGTGCAATCAATCACACATGTTTCCTTTAAATTACATTTAGTATATATAGTTCGGTGATTACGTTGCTGCGATCATTTAGTCATTATTAAATTAAATGTCATCACTGAAATTGTAAACAAATATATAGTTTACCTTCATGATAAGGAGAATGAAATCCACGTTTCAACAATTATAATACAAAAGCAAGTTATTTTCTAAATAAATGGGTCTGATCCCCTTCCACGGTATTGGGAGTTCACCACAACCCCTTCGTTCCGACGGCTTTGAGACAAAGACGAGCGAGATAGCATTAGCAAGAAAGGTTGTTTATTCAACTTTGAAAGCAGGTTAGTTTTACAACATGCATAGCGAAGACAATGTAACAGCACATTATAATGATGAGCTTAGCATTAAGATTTACAGTAATGTATTGCAAGTAGCCAATTGTTTTCTGAAAATGAAGACACATATCCAAGGCACGACATGTAATTAACATCCTGTGACAGTTATAGAATCTGACCGAGACCACCATAATTGTATATATGTACTATTAACAAACGTAAGCGAAACGTTAACATACATATTTATACGTTCACCAAGTAGTTTCCTGATTACACATTGGCGTTGATCAATATGCAGGATATTGTATAGTAAATGTAACAAACACAGCTACATTTCCCTCACAGAACATTATAAGGTAACTGCAACAGTTATTGTGTTATGCAGCATAAAGTATGGTGTTCAAGCGAAAAATTAATCCCCAAAAATTCCAACGCCCAGGTGCGCGGAAAATCAAACAAATATATAGTTTACCTTCATGATAAGGAGAATGAAATCCACGTTTCAACAATTATAATACAAAAGGCAAGTTATTTTCTAAATAAATGGGTCTGATCCCCTTCCACGGTATTGGGAGTTCACCACAACCCCTTCGTTCCGACGGCTTTGAGACAAAGACGAGCGAGATAGCATTAGCAAGAAAGGTTGTTTATTCAACATTGAAAGCAGGTTAGTTTTACAACATGCATAGCGATGACAATGTAACGACACATTATAATGATGAGCTTAGCATTAAGATTTACAGTAATATATTGCAAGTAGCCAATTATTTTCTGAAAATGAAGACACATATCCAAGGCACGACATTTTATTAACATCCTGTGACAGTTATAGAATCTGACCGAGACAACCATAATTGTATATATGTATTATTAACAAACGTAAGCGAAACGAAAATTGCCGCCAACCTGTCCTGTTTTGCCACCCAGTCGAAGCAGACGATCACGTGACTTGGCGGGTGACGTCACCGTGATACGTTCTCTGTGATTATTATTACTGTGAGGGTTCTGACAATTTCTGATTCAATTGATTTTATTAATTTTTTGAAATCCCGTCAAATCCCTAACTGTATCTGTCGCAAACGTTGGGGATAATTTGTGAAATTGATGTCGCATATAGTACTTTTGTACATGAGCAACCACTTTTCATTTCATTTTTGAGGCATCGATGTAGATGGCGTTATCTTTAAAAAAAGGACGTCCCAGTTCACGTATTTCATTCCGCTCTCCAGTCCGTCTCTCCACACGCCCGGGGTGGTCCGTCGGTGTCAAGAACTTCTGACGAAACTCTTTCGGCGAGTAGCCGTTGTCTGGGAACCGAAGCACGTGATTTTCCTGTAAATGGACGACAAATCCAGTTTCAGAAGGAAGGATTCGTGAAAGGAAATACAAAATTTTGAATGGAAGGAGAGAATGAAGCAAGGACGAAAGGACAAAAGAAGAAAGGAAGGAATGAAGGGTCGAAGTTCTCCACCAACTGGACGAAATTTGAAAACTGTAAATTCTACTAACAATCGTCGTCGTCGTCGTCGTCGTCGTCGTCGTCGTCGTCGTCGCCGTCGCCGTCGTCGTCGTCGTCGTCGTCGTCGTCGTCGTCGTCGCCGTCCTCGTCGTCGTCGTCGTCGTCGTCGTCGTCGTCGCCGTCGCCGTCGTCGTCGTCGTCGTCGTCGTCGTCGTCGTCGTCGTCGTCGTCGTCGTCGTCGTCGTCGTCCTCGTCGTCGTCGTCGTCGTCGTCGTCGTCGTCGTCGTCGTCGTCGTCGTCGTCGTCGTCGTCGTCGTCGTCGTCTTTGTTGTTAGTGATTTTGTCATATGTGTGTCGATGACAGTTTTTCTTTTCTCGCAATGGATTGCTAATTTCCTCATGCACAGACACCAGACAAAAAGAATAAAACTACTGGCTTCTAAAGACACAAACAGCCTAATATGAAGGACATCACACAAGTATCAACACGGCGATCGGTTCCAAGATGCGAACCCCGGTTCTATGACTGACACCCTAACCCTAATCACCCGACCTACGTAGTATGTATAGGCAGGTTCTCGAGTGAAGCACCCTCAGTAAAATTGGAAATAACACCTCACGCAAGGCGACAACGAAAACATCCAAATCAGACGCAAGTGGCTAGCTAACTATGAATAATTTAAAGTAATTTTCTACACTTGATATGCGCCACACGGCTATCCCTTTCAAAGTTCACACAAAACCATCCTGTTTTTGCAATGTAGTTGACAATGAACTCATATCACGTCGCAGAGACAATATTGAGGCGGTTGTTCCAGTCCTACTTAGTCCGGTCTGTCAACGTGTTCTTCTGTGCTCGGCCTATCGCGTTATTTGTCCACGACGGCGGACGTATTGGTTTAAAATTACCCTTGCACCAACTGGAGTGGTCATGTCTGTTAAGGCAGCGTAGCGAATGGGGTGTTATAAATGAGGTCGTCGACCCTATAGACTAATAGGTTGCTATTTGTGGGATCCAGCGTCCAATTACCATCACAGCATATGTTTCGCCTAGTCGTGCTACTGAGTCAACGATGTCAATAACATCAAGTTGCTTTCTAAGTCGGTAATATTATGTTCTTGTCGTAAAGGTCGCACTCTGTCTGTCTGTGTGTCTGTCTGTGTGTCTGTCTGTGTGTCTGTCTGTGTGTCTGTCTGTGTGTCTGTCTGTGTGTCTGTCTGTGTGTCTGTCTGTGTGTCTGTCTGTGTGTCTGTCTGTGTGTCTGTCTGTGTGTCTGTCTGTGTGTCTGTCTGTGTGTCTGTCTGTGTGTCTGTCTGTGTGTCTGTCTGTGTGTCTGACTGTCTCTCTCTCTCGCTCTCTCTCCAAACTTTATTTGATTTAAACTGGCTTACTGTGTTTGGCTTGAAACTAAGACACAAAACACTAATGCTATAAAAGTGTCAGAGCAGACACGTTCTGTACCATGCACAAATATACAAACTTAACTTGGACACCGTTCTAAGATTCATGGAAATATCTACTGATTGAAAAGGTTAACATCAATCTTGTTGACATCTCGTTGCTGGCGGGACTACAGTAGAAGTCATCTCAGTGAATTGTAGCTCTTTTGATGTTGACGTGGGTCTCTGATAGAGGACAATGTGTTGGAAGGAGTACATCGTTGATTCACCATACATTCATATTAGGCGAGCGGCAAATCCGCTAAAAGTGCGTTATTTTAGGAGTTTAAATGCCCCCCCCCCCCCTACACACACCTGAATGTTATATCATTGGAAAGCCCTGCATCTCCCCGTCATAAATAGGCCTGTCGTAGAGTTGCCAAGTGGTGCAGTTAGCAGTAATTCAAGGTCAAACAAGGTCACCGTCAAACGTTCAATTTTAGAAACTGCGCTCTTCAGAAAACGTCTTGATATTTAATTGGCTACATAGCTACTTTATTTAATGAAAAAATGGTCATGCCATACATTTTTAAAAAGCACATTATCGCTGCTTTAAAACAGTGTAAACAATTTTGCTGTATCGCGGAAACATAAAACTGACGACACGCTCGAACAAGGTCACCCATAAAATGTCAGATATTACAAAGTTGACAATGCAGCGAACATCAAAAAGTTGTACTGGTTGCGCATCTACTTCAAGATTATGGAGATGTCATACACTGTTTGAAAGACCAATTTCACCCCGTCATAATGCGGTATGACATGACGCTGCGAGATGAAGCAGTGTGTGTGGAGCGGCGTTCAAATGTAGTCACCGTAAATCTATGGGGGGATTGTTGGAAATTGCGCCATCACGCAAGCTAGTGTATGTCATTGTGTCATTCTGTGACTTTTTCATATAGATTTTAAATACTTGTGTTTTTTCACTTAAAAGGACTCGAGAAAAAAACTGTTTCCAATTTTCCGTCCAGTCTTATAATCGCTATATCTTTGGCAATAAACGGTATATAAACTTGAACTCGGAATCGTTTTACATGTTTTGAAGTATGATGAATCCAATGTAACCATTATTTTGATGAAAATAAAATGAAGTTATACCAGCATTATAGGTTTTAAAATAACATTAGATCCAAAATTCGTCTGCAAGATGACTCTCCTCTTCACTCTAGCCCTCTTTGTCCCGAATGTTGATGCATGTATATTCAGCTGTTTCACACTTGCACAGTTGTTTGCACATGTGCCATCTTATCTGCATCAGGTAGGAAGTAGGGTAAGAAACAGTACCTGTTCATAGCCACATAGCACCAGATCTGACGGATACATTCCAACCCCAAAGCCACCAAGGGCGCTGATCAAATCGTCGGAAACTTTCTGGAACATCTAGAAGTATGTAGGTTTTCGCTTTCCCTGTGTTCTGTGTCCATTGATGTCTGCTCCAATAAGTGTATGAAACCCCGGTAGAGCCGCTTGTCTTGTTAGAACGCATGGCATCGTAGATAGGCTTGAGTTTGACAGGGCGTCACTTAGCTCCTGGACCCATCATCACAACGCTCTCTGCACTGAGTTCTGGAACTCCGCGCAACGTCTACAAAAGTACATCTGTATCACTGAAATAAATGTGTACACTGATACCTAGATCACCCAGTGCTACAACTGCATACAGTGTTATCAATGTATCTGCACGCCTTTGTATCCTTTCTATTCAGGAATGACTTTAGATCTGGGTGGGTGTGTTATCATCGACCTTATTGCCCGCGTCAGAAGATATGCCAGCTGTTCTTTGTTGCCTCGTATGATCTTTCAACGAATTGGTGCTGTAGTCATCAAAGAGTAAATATGCGGCGCAGTAGCTGAAAGGTTTGCTGTTAATTGCGCGAATAAAAAATGCTGAAAGGCCTTGACAGTTATCAATGTGACCTTTGTGAACACCAAATTCATGCACAAAAGCCATGCCATCGATACTGATGATAGGTGACTCTCCGGATGCTGTGCCTTGGTGAGGTATGTTCTATCATCTATCGTAGGTTGTCTCTGGTACACTGTCATTGCTGTCGCATGAAACAAATTCTTACCCTCAGTTATGTATGTCTACCTGACCATCAGTGTTATCAACAAAAAAGCGACGCTTTTTGGCCGATGAAGACCTGAGTACACATAGTTCCCAGCGTGTTCCTCCATGTTCTGCTGCACTCCCTCGGCAGTTTGAATTACGCATTGTATGACTCTTTGTATGCAATGCCAACTTCAGACATTGAGAGGACTTCTGGAGGTGTTTGGCTTCTCCACTGATCGCAGCACTGTGACATGCCAAACACTGAGGGAGCCTGAATTTCTACCAGATGTACTCATCAACCTATCTACTGGGCTACACAGGATGTACACCATTCGCTCCTGAACACTGTATGTGCTGGAGAGGAAAGGTTGCAGAGATTTGTGCATGACACACTTGAATCAGGTTAATCATGCAGCTTTTACAGCCCCATCAAAAAGTCAGGGATGAAAACATTTGCTGACATGGCAACACATAATAAGTTCTAGTGTGGCAAGGGAGGTGTTGTGACAGCAGCTATTAGTCCGGAGATTGTGAACCGCATAGCCCTGTCGTTGGCGGGGTGCAGATATGCGTTTATATGGTCACCATTATCGGCCATTGTTCATGCTGATGGTACAATGCGGAAAACTAACAAAGCGGAACTGGGTCATCAACTGGAAGCTCAAGTCGAGAGAGTGTCTGAACTTCCGCAAAGCACTACTTCAACAATGGTTTGGGATGCCATGGCTGTTATTCAAATGATGGGGGTACCAATTCAATTAATTTGAATGCAATGCATTAGCCTTGTCATACTTCAACCAACTTCTGATAGGATTTCAAAAAACTGTCACGGTTGTGGAAATGTTTGATAGATATGATGACGACAACTCTGTGAAAAACTGCGGAACTACACATAGAGGTATACATGTACTGGTGGACAAACAATGTCATCATCGATTTGTCAATATTCAAAATTGCACCAGACAATAATCATTATACAATTGCACTATACTCAACGCAACATCATAATGTGACTGTAAAGTGACCTTTTTGGCTTTCTTTTTTGGCAAATTATTTACTCATCACGAAGGATTGTATATTTATAAGTCGATTTGGTGCGGCGACTACAAACATTCTACCCACCTATAATGCACTATCATCCTCGTCATCATCACGTAGAATGTCTAGGTCGATAACTGAATGTAGATTTTAAAAGTTTTCATTGCCATGACATGTGCACAGCTCTGTGCAACACAAACTGTTTTGACTGCATGCACAGTTGTTTGTGCAGCGAATTCTACTTATGCATGAGCAGATGAGACCTTCCAGGAGCTCTGACGCCATTGGACAGGAAAACGTTTTCCACTTTTTCTTTCCCACCCATGCTCCAGTGGGGACCAAATGTTTGGCTTGGTCACATGTGACGACATCCACACCTTCGTTTGCCACTGAGCCCGCCTTGTAAGTTCCTCAAAACTTGCTTTACATGGGGGAAGTTTCGCCAACGACGTGTTTACTTGTTGACCAGCTTTAATCATAAACGGTTGAGGTTGGAGTGAGCATTCTTCTCTGAGCCATGAAATGGTCTACCTACCCCTTTTGCATCACAACGTTGAAAACTGTTTTCTTCCCATTTCCAAACATGGAGAAATCTGAGTCATAGCCTGTTAGTGACTGCATGGCAGGACCTACGTTGCAGAAATGCGTACCGACAGCCTTGCATGGGTCCTAACAAGACAAGCAGCTCTTCCAGGGTTTCATACACTTATTGGAGCAGACATCAATGGACACGGAACACAGGGAAAGCTAAAACCTACATTCTTCAAGATGTTCCTGAAAGTTTCCGACGATGTGATCAACATTCGGGACAAAGAGGGCCAGAGTGAAGAGGAGAGTCATCTTGCAGGCGATTTTTGGATCTAACCTTTAATGTATATTTTAACACCTATATTGCTGGTACAACGCCATTTTATTTTCTCACCAAAATAATGGTTGCATTGAATTCATCATACTTCAAAACATATAATACGATTCCGAGTTCAAGTTTCTATACCGTTTATTGCCAAAGATATAGCGCTTTAAGACTTTTGGTGACCGATGGCGGCCATCGTGAATTTTCCCACGAAAAAGTGGACGAAAAAAATGGAAACAGTTTTTTTTCAGTCCTTTTGGGTCAATATAAGTGAGAAAAAAAACAATTATTTAAAATCTATATAAAAAAGTCACAGAATGACACAATGACATACACTAGCTTGCGTGATGGCGCAATTTCCAACAATCATAGATTTACGGTGACTACATTTGAACGCCGCTCCACACACACTGCTTCATCTCACAGCGTCATATCATACCGCATTATGACGGGGTGAAATTGGTCTTTCACACAGTGTATGACATCTCCATAATCTTGAAGTAGATGCGCAAACAGTATAACCTTTTGATGTTCCCTGCATTGTCAACTTTGTAATATCTGACATTTTGTGGGTGACCTTGTTCGAGCGTGTCGTCACTTTTATGTTTCCATGATACAGCAAAATTATTTATATTGTGTTGATGCAGAGATAATGTGCTTTTTAAAAATGTATGGCTTGACCATTTTCTCATGAAATAAAGTAGCTTTACAGCCAATTAAATATCAAGACGTTTTCTGAAACGCGCAGTTTCTAAAATTGAACGTTTGACAGTGACCTTGTTTAACCTTGAATTACCGCTAACTGCACCACTTGGCAACACTACGACAAGCCTAATAATAACGGAGAGATGCAGGGCTTTCTAATGATATAACATTTAGGTGTGTGTAGGGGGGGGGGCCATTTAAATCGGTCTGTTTGGTGGTTTTGCCGCTCGCCTATATTCTGAGGTGCACTACTGCTGGGACAAGGTAGCGCAACGATACACAGGTGACTATTAACACCCCTCGCTCACTATATATTCAATCAATCAGTCAGTCAGTCAGTCAGTCAGTCAGTCAGTCAGTCAGTCAGTCAGTCAGTCAGTCAGTCAGCCAGCCAGCCAGCCAGCCAGCCAGCCAGCCAGCCAGCCAGCCTGCCTGCCTGCCTGCCTGCCTGCCTGCCTGCCTGCCTGCCTGCCTGCCTGCCTGCCTGCCTGCCTGCCTGCCTGCCTGCCTGCCTGCCTGCCTGCCTGCCTGCCTGCCTGCCTGCCTGCCTGCCTGCCTGCCTGCCTGCCTGCCTGCCTGCCTGCCTGCCTGCCTGCCTGCCTGCCTGCCTGCCTGCCTGCCTGCCTGCCTGCCTGCCTGCCTGCCTGCCTGCCTGCCTGCCTGCCTGCCTGCCTGCCTGCCTGCCTGCCTGCCTGTCCGTATGTTCGTCTCTCCGTCTCTCCGTCTCTCCGTCTCTCCGTCTCTCCGTCTCTCCGTCTCTCCGTCTCTCCGTCTCTCCGTCTCTCCGTCTGTCCAACTGTCCGTCTGTCCCTCTGTCCGTCTGTCCGTCTGTCTGTCTGTCCACCCACATCTCCCTCAGCTTTGAACATATCGAGTTTAAATTGTGAATGTGATCTAGCGGGCCCTCAGGTATTGTTTGCATAATTTGCAGTTTAAATGTCGTCAAGTGGTTGGAAAACTTCCATCCTTCAGTCCTTGCTTCCTTCCTTTCGTCTTTCCTTCTTCGTCCATACTTATTTCCTTCCTTTCATGATTCCTTCCTTCTGAAAAGGTATGTGTCGTGCATTTACAGGAAAAGAAGTTCCATTGGTTCCCAAAAGAGTTTCCTGCGACGTCCATGACACCGACTGACCGCTCGGACGTGTGGATAGACGGGTTGGAGAGCGGGATGGAATACTTAGTCTGGCAATCGGCATATAACGGTCTCGATTTATTAGCTACCAATCGGGATAAAATTGCCATCCCATAAGGTGTTTGTCTGGACGGCCTGAAACTTCTCCTGTACAACGCCTGTCGCCTGTACTAGGCCTGTCGGCCATTTTGTTTAGACGATAATGTTTCGATGCTGCTTGGATGTTTAATCTCTTTAGATCATAATTACCGACAGATCTCCCTGATGACTCATAATACGTGAAAACAGTAAAAACTGCAAACACCCTTTGAAGAACAATGCACGTTGTTTCCAGAATTATATCGTCAGTAAACTTGTCACCACCAAATGGAATTGATTAGAAAGATTGAGTTGCGCTTTGTTGTGTCAGTTTAAAGCGAAACCCAATTGCCATACATGAATCTGCATTGGAAGATAAATGTCATGTTTTGAAATGGATATATTTCAACGTATTGGTACGCTGTATGTATTACTGTCTTTGTTTTAGTGATAGATCTTGACATTTTAAACCAGGATCGGGCAGTGTTTCAGTTGTATAACTGTCAAAGATTGTCGGACTATATGTCGTGCTTTCTTACGCAGACAAGAAACTATAAAGAAGTTCTTAACGTTAACATCACCATTAAAATATGCCGATAGTTTATCAACGCTACGCTTGTAACAAAACTAAACTGCTTTCAATTACGAATAAACAACATTTCTGGCTAATGCTATTTCGCTTGTGTTTGAATAAAGATATGTCGTCGATCACTGTTAAAGCCGTTGGAACCGGGGGTTTAGGGAATTGGAGTGACTCCCTTCAAATATATATATATATATATATATATATATATATATATATATATATATATATACATACATACATATATACATATATATATATATATATATATACGGAAGGGAATATTTATATAATGTGTTGCAAGTTCTGTTACGATTGTTCAAAGTAGGATTTCGTTCGCGTGAGATGGTCAGTGTCTTAAGATAGCAAATAAAGTATTCCTTTTTATCTTGTATAATATGTATTAGGGGTACCAAACGGTAAAACATTAAATGGTAAAAAAAATGTGGTCGCCTCACTATACGATTGAACCACTGGCAAACTGTAGTATATGTAACTACTCGTCTACTGGGAAATGTCCCTAAGATCCGGCTCAAATTGAGGGTAGACGCGCAGTGGCGCGGTGGCGCAGTGGCGCGGTGGCGCAGTGGTGCAGTGGCGCGGTGGTGCAGTGGCGCGGTGGCGCAGTGGTGCGGTGGCGCAGTGGTGCAGTGGCGCAGTGGAGCAGTCGTTATAGCTTATGTGAGAACCCGTGTTCGAATACTGAAGAAGAAGAAGAAGAAGAAGAAGAAGAAGAAGAAGAAGAAGAAGAAGAAGAAGAAGAAGAAGAAGAAGAAGAAGAAGAAGAAGAAGAAGAAGAAGAAGAAGAAGAAGAAGAAGAAGAAGAAGAAGAAGAAGAAGAAGAAGAAGAAGAAGAAGAAGAAGAAGAAGAAGAAGAAGAAGAAGAAGAAGAAGAAGAAGAAGAAGAAGAAGAAGAAGAAGAAGAAGAAGAAGAAGAAGAAGAAGAAGAAGAAGAAGAAGAAAGAAGAAAAGAAGAAGAAGAAGAAGAAGAAGAAGAAGAAGAAGAAGAAGAAGAAGAAGAAGAAGAAGAGAAGAAGAAGAAGAAGAAGAAGAAGAAGAAGAAGAAGAAGAAGAAGAAGAAGAAGAAGAAGAAGAAGAAAGAAGAAGAAGAAGAAGAAGAAGAAGAAGAAGAAAAGAAGAAGAAGAGAAGAAGAAGAAGAAGAAGAAGAAGAAGAAGAGAGAAGAAGAAGAAGAAGAAGAAGAAGAAGAAGAAGAAGAAGAAGAAGAAGAAGAAGAGAAGAAGAAGAAGAAGAAGAAGAAGAAGAAGAGAAGAAGAAGGAGAAGAAGAAGAAGAAGCAGAAGAAGAGAAGAAGAAGAAGAAGAAGAAAGAAGAAGAGAGAAGAAGAAGAAGAAGAAGGAAGAAGAAGAAGAATTATTTTTATTTGACCATATATCAAAACAATACATACATACACGTTATCCAGTATTAAAAAACATGAAATCATAGCAACCCAGGTAATCAATGCGTATAGGTAAAAATAAAAGTAGGGTCACGAGACTCCTCTCAGACCGGGCTGGTCGCTATCGAGGAGCCACCTTTCAGAAAATTTTACTTACAGAATAATTTCTTCATCTAGAACAAATTCTTCAGAAACAAACCAAGAAAAAAGAAAAATCACCAAACAAGCATAATATGAAGATGCATGTGCGCAGCTGACAAGATTATTTTATCTCAAGTAAAAAGGCTCTGTTTTTAAGTTTAAATACTGAATGAAGTCTTTAGGTGGTTTTAGATACTTAATTTTGCATTTATACATAGCAGTTTTGTCTAGTGCATGTTACTTCATAACTTTGTAAAAAAAAAAAGTTTAACATAATTTACAAATCCCTGTGTACTATGTGACATAAGTTTTTCTTTCACTATTTCAGGAAGGTTATTTAATGATAGTGGCAAATTATGTCTGAGACATTTCTTTGCAAATTCATGTTTCATTTTATAAGTGTATATTTAATTTGTGTCTCTTGTGCCATGACCATGTACCTAATATTTAAACACAAACCTCCAATTTTGTAAATAGCGAGGTAGGTCATTGTGTAGATATTTATAGTAGAATTTTAGTTGTTGTAATTTAAGAATGTCATCTACTTTTAATAAGCTAAGTTGTTTGTACAGTGGCTCAGTGTGGGAAATGTAGTTACTCAAAGTAATAATTCTCAGGGCTTTTGTTTGTAATTTTATTATTCTATTTGATTCAATGCCCCATGCCATGATGCAGTAATTAATGTGTGGCACTATTAATGAATTATATAATATTTGTTTAATATCTAGATGTAAGATATGTTTCAATTTGTTTAAGATTCCAATTTTCTTAGAACACGCATTTGATATTTTTTCAGCGTGCTTTTTCCAGTTTAAATATGTATCTATAATTAAACCCAAAAAATTAAATTCCAACTGTGTTGCAGTGTCGAACGTGAGAAAATTCATTAACTCTACATTTATCCAGTTTACTCATTGGAGAGAACGAGTATCTCGATATATATATATATATACATATATATATATATATATATATATATATATATATATATATATATATATATATATATATATATATATAATATATATATATATATATATATATAATATATATATATATATATATATATATATATATATATATATATATATAATATATATATATATATAATATATATATATATATATATATATATATATATACATATATATGTAAACTCCAACGTGTTCATAATTGTTGAGCAGGCGTGGTACTTAAGGCCTCCCCTTTCTCACCACCACTACCACTATTTAAGCAGACACATTGATTTTTAGTTTATACCGAATAAAATTAAAATTGGCTACTGTTACGTACTTTCTACTCAACAACCGACATACTGAGTTAATCTGTTACATTTCTCTGATATATCTAGGAACCTTATATCATCCGTTTCCAAACAAATGTTTGTTCCTAAAACTAGGCTGAATATTGGCAAACCTGCTTTCTCTTTGGCTGCGCCAACAATTTGGAATCAACTTCCTATTGCAATTAAATCTTATGAAACAATAGACACCTTTCGTAAGATATTGAAAACGTATTAGGTTGAAATTGGTTTTACACCATAGATTGTCAGCTTCCATGCTCCAAATACTTTTGCCTGTTCCTATGTATGACTAGCTAAATGATTTTGTATGTTGCGCCTCTGAGTTTGAATATATTTTATGAATTTACGAGTTTTGTAATAATTATTAGTATTATTCCAATGAAAGTCGCTGTCAGACATGCACAATGGTACATGTAAAGAAAACGTGTCCGGCATGCAGATTTGGTAGACGCTGTTTTTTTCTGAAACCTGCATCGTTTTCATTGTCATCTTAACTTATGTTGTCTGGTTGATAAACGTCAGTGTCGTAAACTCGTTGTGTTGTATGCGCTAAAGCGTAAAAGCGAAATCGCGTCACACGACATTCCTTGGAAATGTGGACTGGACTCTTTGACTATGAGCATTGAAACATCGATTGTGTTTGACTAATTTCGACTTGGCTGTCAGACGTCTGAAACGTGGCTACTCAGTCTTCTCTCAGTAATACCCTACCGTAAGACATGCAGTTCAAGTGCTGGCTGATTAATAATACATAATTATGGTGTTGAAGTGTTAATAGAAAAAGTGCAAGTGCGGGTTAAAATCAGCGGTCACGATATTTTTAAGCATTGCATGTCTCAGTAATGTCATGCCACAGGGCACTGCTTGAAAGCCTCTGGATAGGGAGTATTTAATATTTTGGGTATTAGTTTGTTCCAATGTTCTATTGTGGCTACAAATAAGGAGGGTTCATAGTCTTAGACTATGGCATAGGATTGTCTCCGAGAACGTTGGGCCGTTAGTTGCAACCCAATAGGAGGTGCCCTCTGCGCCTAAAAGCTAAACGTTCTTTGGCAGAGTTCGACAGGCGTCGGAAGAACTGGTTTGAGATAATATTGAAAATTATTCTGATGTCACCCTTTCTAAAATGTTGCATTATAAAACAGACACCCCCTCACTAGATAGTGTGGGGGATAATTATACTTACAGCGCCCCTCCAAAGCATACATGACAAATTGCTATCCTTTCCCCAGGCATTGAGGGATAAGTTCCGTCCACAAATGTTCGCTAAACAAATCTCTGCTCAGTTCCGACGCTCAAGACAACGGTTACCCTCACTTCACCAAGACATAGTCGCGCCGACCAGCACTGGCAAGAGACGTTGTTTATTCAACAATGAATGGCCATGTTGTGTCTGAGACTGAAGACCCATATCCAAGGAACGACAATCCGAGAATCTGTAACTGTTGTACAATCAACATTTTTCGATCCAACGTTACCATTTCATGCTCTGTTATCACGACACTATTATAATATATTAGTAAAACCACTCTACTGATATGGCATAGAAATACATAGAAAGATTTCCATTTCTAAACACCATTGTGCCAACAAGAGAAAACATTAATAAAGCTAATAGTATCAAGTTTACTAATGATCATATTTGAGAAACATACGCAAAACGTTCAATACAGGTTTCACAGTAAATCATCTAGCCAGGATGTCGGACTGTAGTGGTGTTCCATTGATAGTAATGTTCTAAGGGTAATGATGTTCTAAATGTAGCGGTATTCGAAAGAGTTCGTCACTTCCGCGCACCACAGAAAGATTGTCGACTGTGACGAAACAAAATGGCCGCCGCCGTGGTGCATGAGGAGTTTCCGGCCGTCCGCGCAAGGTCACCTACGGGATGTCAGTTGAACGTAGATTATAGTAGATGACGTCGTCACCATTAACGTAGCCTTCCCAGACCTTGTATTCCATCCTGCTCTCAAGCCCGTGTATCCACACGCCATCGTGATGAAACGGTTCCGCGAACTTCTCACGAAACTCACTCCACGTGTAGCCGTCGACGGGGAACCGATTTAACAAGATTTAACAAGATTGCCACCTAGAGAATCAACTCTAGATGGCAGGTGGACAAGGAAGCCGTTTGGCTTATCGAGAGTCCAACCTATCTATCTAAGTATACCCTGCCCGTCTTAGGTATATGTCAATTTTATTTTTAAACATATTAACACTTCTAGCACCTACACAATCAGCTGATAATTTGTTCCATTCGTTTACTATTCTTTGGGAAAATGAAAATTTTCTAATATCTAGTCTACACTGCTTCTTTGCTAATGCAACTCCATGTCCTCTAGTCCTTCTCTCTTCCTTGACCGTGAAAAAAATATTTCTGTCAATATTTTCATACCCATTCAATATTTTAAAAACCTCAATCTGATCTCCTCTCAATCTTCTGGTTTCTAGTGTTGTTAGACCACATTCTTTTAGACGCATTTCATAACTAATATTCCTGAGTTTTGGTATCATTTTTGTTGCTCTCCTTTGTACTCTTTCTAGCATATCAATATCCTTCTTGCGATATGGCCTCCATGCTTGTATACAATATTCTAAATGAGGCCTAACTATTGTTTTATAAAGCGGTATTATTAGTTCTTTTTCTTTGTATACTATATTTCGCCTAATTAATCCAAGAATTTGGTTTGCCTTCGCTGCTGCAATTCCACACTGCTCTGATACCTTCATGTCAGCACTAATGGTTAAACCTAAGTCCTTTTCCTTTACAGTAGTATTTAGTACAGTACCACCCATTGTATATTGTGCATTTTCATTCCCATGTCCTGTGTGGAGGCACTTACACTTTCCAAAGTTAAACAGCATTTGCCATTTCTCAGACCATTCTATCAACTTATTTAGATCATCTTGTAAATGCTGTCTATCTGCATCACTTTTTATTTTCCTAAACACTTTTGTGTCGTCCGCAAACTTCAACACCTTGCTTGTTACGTCATCATCCAAATCATTGATATATATTAAGAATAAAATAGGTCCCAATACTGATCCTTGCGGTACTCCACTCAAAACAGATTTCCAATTTGAAACCTCCCCATCAACTACTACTCTTTGTCTTCTATCAATAAGCCATTTTTCTATCCAGTTAATCATACTATTTCCTATGCCATGGGCCTTTAGTTTAAGTAGTAATCTTTGGTGTGGCACTTTGTCAAAGGCTTTTTTAAAATCTAAATAGATTATATCTACTGGTGATCCCTCATCTACCCACTTTGTGACATCTTCCAAAAAACATAACATATTTGTTAAGCATGACCTCGCTTTTAAAAACCCATGTTGAGATGTGTTTATCAATTTATTTTTAACAAGAAAATCAACCAAGTGATCTTTAATTAGTCTTTCTAATAGTTTACAAATCACCGATGTTAAACTCACTGGCCTATAGTTCTCTGACTTGCTTCTTGATCCTTTTTTAAATAATGGTATGATGTTTGCTTCTTTCCATTCTACCGGAACCACTCCTTCCTCTAATGCCAAATTGAACACTGTTGCAAGTGGTATGCTAATTTGTTCTACAATTTCCAGTAGTAATTTGGGAGGAATCCCATCCACTCCTGGTGATTTATTATCCTTCATATCTCTTATTTTCATAGCTACCATTTTTGGGGTTACAGTTAGTTGTCCTAAATAGTCACACTCTCTCCCTTCGAACTTAGTCTCTAGTACTGGTAATGTACTAATATCTTCCCTGGTAAACACCGAACTAAAGTATTCATTTAGGTTTTCTGCCATTAAGAATCCCTCCGTTATTATGTTTCCATCACTACCTTCTAGTGGCCCGACCTTATCTTGAACTTTCTGTTTACTTCGAACATACGCATAAAAACTCTTGCTGTCATGTTTTATGTTGAAAGCTATTTTTTGTTCATAGCTTCTCTTCGAATTTCTAATTTCAGCTGTAGCTTGATTAAGTGCTTCTTTATAAATGGCATAGTCTTCTTCACTTCCAGTATGTCTATATGTCTTCCACATCATTTGCTTGTACTTGATTTTTCTAATGGCGTCCTTCGATAAGTGTTTCTTCTTTGACCTTTTCCCTTGTTTTTTCAAGGGGACAAATTTGTCAACGACGCAGTCAATTTCCCTCTTTAAGATATTCCAGCATTCTGTTGCTGTCTTATTCTTCAGTGTGTTATTCCAGTCTATCTTCGCTAAATATTCCCTCATGTCCTTATATCTTCCTTTGTGAAAATTTTTCCTGTACCGTATTTTACTGTTCCGTTCTCCTTTTACTTTGATGATAAAATGTATCTGGTTATGATCACTACATCCCAGTGGCTCACATATATTGACATTATCAACAAATTCCTTCTGTGAGCTCAAAACTATGTCCAACACGTTCTTGTCCCTGGTTGGTTCTAACACATGTTGAAAAAGGAAACTATCTTGTACTAAATTTAAAAACTCTTGATCCTCTCTCCCAGGACTCTGTAGAGATGTCCACTTTATATGCCCATGGTTAAAATCCCCCATAATAATACAGTCCCGTTTACTCACTTCTTTTATAGCGTTGTGCATTTTTTCATTCTCTTCTATGCTTATGTTTGGACTACGATAAACTAACCCAACAGTTAATGTTGAGTTTCCTGTAACTATGTTACACCAGACAGCTTCACATTCTGCTTCTTTTTCTAATTTTATTTCATAAGCCTGGATGGATTCTTTAATATATAAAATAACTCCGCCTCCCCTTCTTCCTAATCTATCTTTCCTAAACATTACATATCCTGTCATTCCTAATTCGGCATCTGATATATCGGGGGTGGCCCAAGATTCAGTTATACCTATTATGTGAGGGTCAATATCTTCTACCATAATGTTTAGTTCATTTCTTTTGTTTACTATGCTCCTTGCATTTAAACAAACACATTTATAACCAAATTTCGTAGGGCTTTCCAGGCTGTTTTTTGCTGATTTCTTTTTGCTGTCTTTAGCTATGCCTCTAGTATTTGGCTTCTCTGTGTATCCCCCCTGCGAAACTAGTTTAAAAAATTGCAACCTGTTCCTCTGTCCATAGATTGAAGCAGGTTCTCGGAGAACACTGCTGCGCCCTTTCCGCTTAGATGGAGGCCATCTCTCACGTACATATCTTCCTTCCCAACAAAGTATCCCCACAAATCTACAAATCCAACTCCTTCTCCTTCACACATCTGCTCCACCAGAGCATTGATTGCCATCCTCTTACAGTTTCTATAGGTTGCTCCCCTTCCTCCGATTACTGGCAAGATTCCTGAGATAATGATCTGTTCAACTCTTGTCTTCTTCAGTTTCCCTACCAACTGTCTGTATCTTTGCACTATTCTAGTTGTCCCCTCCCTGTCTGCATTGTTCGTCCCTACATGTACTAATATCGATCCTCCCTGGCCATGCCCCAACACGTTCTCTACCCTATCTGTCACATGCTCAATCCGAGCGCCCGGAAGACAAACAACAACATCTTCTCCTTTGTTTAACGTCTTGTCCGTCTTTCGCAAAATTGAGTCGCCCATAAAAACCCTTTCTGTTCTCAATGCACCCTCGATCACTGCTTCAGAGTAGCTCCTCCGTTTTGCATCTCCCTGGTTGCTGACTTTCCCCCCTGCCGCTTTCTCTGTTCCTTTCTTTCCTGTCTCTTTTCTTCCTGACATCTTCCGTTTGGTCATATCTACTCTCAGTTCCTTTCTTCCCTTCGTCTTTCCTCCTGTCGCATCTACTTCTATCATCTCCTGTCCCCTTGTCCCTCCCTCCTTCTCTACTGTCACTTTCTCCACTGTCTCCTTCATGCATGGCATGTTTTCTGTTGTTCTTTCTCCATTTGTTTTCCTTGCTATCATCCTCCCTCCTCTCTCCATCCCCTTCACAAGATCCGTTAGCTTAGCTAGCTCTGCCGTCAGACGGTCCACTTTCCAACACCCTAAACATTGGAAAGTAAACCCTTCCTCCGTTGTCTCTGACCAAGACTTTCCGCACCCCGATAAGGCAAAATCCACCAAGCTGTGGCAGTGATCACACAGCAAGTGCCTCCTTGCCTTCACTTGCCGCTTGGAAGGTGCCATAATACGATTGATCAAATCAACTTAGTTTATACCAACTTAGTCTTTAGAAAGACTGTTTGTTTATTGTGTACAGCAACTGCAGCACACTACGTGTTATTAACAACTTACTACCTATGCTACCATGAACAATAATTTTATTCTGTACTGGTACCGTTCCCTAGCGGATACTTTGGACACTACCTATATAAACAGACTAGGGCTTTCTGCTAAAACACTTGCTTATTTTTAATAACAATGGCACCGAATCAAAGAATTATCCTATGTATGCAGCTGTTTTGCTTACCACTTTATCTGTTATATATCATATCAATTTATCAGATTTGCTAAGTTTTGTTTACAATCTTGTTGAAAGCTAGATTACCCTATTTCACCCACTATAAATAATAGTATGCACAAACTAAGGATTCCTACTAAAAAGCTTGTTTATTTTTAATAACAATGATACCTATTCAGAGTGTTACCTTACACATATAGTTGTTACGCTTATTGCTTTGTCTCTTATATACGATATCAAATAAACAGATTTTGCTCAGTCTTGTTTACAATTTGTCGAAGGCTAGATTACCCTATTATCACCCACGTATACTAATTTGTTCAAAAATACTGTTTACTAACTAAATTTAACCAAAACTGCCACTCAATATATGTCTAGTACACCCTTATGAATAACCTTAGCACAAAAATAATACTTATCAATCAATACTTCCGCTTGTTTTTCAACTTTTATACACCACCAAATTCAAACATCTGCATCCACCAAGTTTCCCGCCAACCGATGGAGGTCATGGTTCTGTAAATGGACGACCAGCAATGTGTCAGTACACTAATCGAGGGTAAAATCCCGTGAGGCGATGTCTATCCGCCTGAGACCTTGCTCCAGGGAACAGTAGGGAGAAGAGACTCAGAGGGCGACAAAGAAAATCATGTGAAGATAACGTAAAGAACTGGTCAAGCCACACCATTTTGTCCCTGGCACGTATTTTGGAAGACAGAGAAAGATGGGACGCGCTGACGTACAATAAATATTCTGCCAAGGCACCCGTACCATCTCTGGTCACGGGCTAGCAAGTTATCCTGCCATGTTGGATATCTCTTCAAGTTGACGGCGCACAGATTGAACGATTGCATAATTAGTAACGACATGCTTGTTTCTGGTGTATTCTATAAGAATTTGTTTTCACGCACAATGAGAAGGTAGTTGTATTAAAGGGAAAAATAAGTCAATGTTTTTATCATATGGGATTAACAGAGTTAACAAAAAGTAACAACTTCCAACAACAATCATATTTTTAACGTCAGTGGTTTACCAGGAAAAAAATGTAGAACACATAGACATAGAAAGTCTACAGACTACGCCATTTTAGAAACAAAATGACGTCAGAGAGTCGTCTTGGTCGGCGTGAACTGTGCATGCGTATTATTATCTGTTACTTTCTAACCTAACAACGAAAACGACCGCCACCAGCCGCCAAACTTCTCCCCACATTTCTTACATACATATACATACACTACATTACAAAAAAATCACTTGTATTCCTCTAACAGAAGAAAATTCACAACAGAAACGCAAATCTTGGCGAACGGCAACTCGACAAATTCGACTACCGTAAACTCGCTATTATAAGTTAGCTTTACACAAAATACCGCTAGATGCCGCGCGAATATTTATTAACCTTACTGTATTCGCACGCGCGAATTAGTTTAATTAATTATAAATAATATAATAATAATTAGCTGCATCACTATGATCTGCAGAAAATGTTAAACGGCAAACTAAGGCAACGCTTTGGTGATATGGGTCTAATAGAGTTGATAAAAAATTACAATTTAATATACAAATATATAATTTTATTAGTTTATTTTATATAGCGCCAAATCCACAATTCTCTTCTCTTCTATTCAACATACTGTTATTAAAGTATATGCAATAATAAGAATGCTACCCACAGGTAATATTTAAAAATAAATATTAAAAATACATGTGTCTGCATAATTATCCAAAATTGCCTATTAGTTATAAAAGAAAAAGGAAATTACGTGTTTTTCAAAGATGTCACATTGTTTATTTTATCAATATTTCTACAAACATCCCGCGTGTACTGCGAGCATGCCAGCTTATATTACATAAGCGATGTTTTAACAATAATAACTAAAACAATAACATGTTAATATTACTGTTTTTAAATCCTTCTTTTTCTACCACCATAATATTTCCCATATATTCATATTCCTTTTACATTTTTGTGATTTATTGTTCCGATAATTACTAAAGTGTCTTGTCCAAAAATAATTATTATTACATATCTGGTGGTGGAAATGTCATTCATGAGTAGAACAAATAGCTTCAGTAATATGTTTTTATGCATAATGGTTGTGTATGTGCTGAATGAAAATTATTATTACGTCGTACTTATTTTACTACTTTAATTATGTATTACTATTAACCATACTTTTATATTCATTTATTACAATTGTTGTTATGTAATGTGTATGTTTATTTATGACTGATAGGTCAGCTTAGTTAATGATATAGAAACATGAATTTTCGTTATTTATTTTTAAATAATATTATCTGTGGGTAGTTTTCTCTTTATTGTATTTTTAATAGCATTATGTTGTGAAGCGCCACAAACAATTATGGATGTTGCGCTACATAAATAAAATATTATATTATAATAACAAAATTGTTTGTTTATTTAATATAGCGCCACATCCAATTTAAAATTGTTCATGGCGTTTTACATATATTAAAATGCTAAAAAACAAATACGCACCAGAAGAAAAAACACATAAATATACTAGAAACATATATGAACAATTATAAAAATAAAATATCAATATAAAAATAATAAAACGTATAATTTTCTGCAAATCATTGTGATGCTAATAATTAATTATTAGTATTATATTATTATGCGAATATTTAATTGTTTTACTTCACACGCGCGAAATAGTTTAATTACTTATAAATAATATTATTATTTATAAGTAATTAAACTATTTCGCGCGTGTGAAGTAAAACAATTAAATATTCGCAGTCAGAAACGTGGCGTCTAGCGGTATTTTGTGTAAAGCTTTTAAAAGCGATTTTACGGTACCGCTGGGCGGCCGAACAAGTTGTACTCGAGGTCTGCGCGTTTTTGTGTGTGAATTTTCTTCGTTAGAGGAATGCAAGAGATTTTATTTCATAACATAGTGTATGCATATGTATGTAAGATATGTGAGAAAAAGTTTGGCGGCTGTTGGTGGTCGTTTTGATGGTTAGGTCAATCAAATCGGGTCGTCTAGGATCCGCGCTGTGTCTGTGACTGTCCAAACGAATCCACCGAACCACTGTTTCAGTTCTGCTCGATTCAAAGGTTAACAAGAAGACATCTTACTGATACTGTCTTTCACTGTACTATTACTATAAGCGTACGAGGAACAGTGTGGCATATTGATGTCGCGATTTCGTTGTAAACCGACGTAAGGCACTTTCAGCGAACCGCGTGGCTCTCTGTTATGACAGCTGAACCAGCAGACGACACTGTGACGTATTACTTTCACAAAGTGCTGGGTTTTGATTGGTTGCATGGACCAAGATGGGCCCGTTCATGGAGTCGGTGATTTAGCTAGATTTACCCACTTTAACACCACTTTCTGAGGAAACTACTAATGCGAAAAATTTGATTGTAAATGCAAATGGTTAGTTTGTGTAAACTTGTTTAGGTGCATAACACCAAACCATTGCCTTATTTTTCCCTTTAAATGTTATTGTGTTTTACAAAACTTATATTGCCAGATATGGTGCTAAGTTAATGTAAATTGATCTTTAAATGCAATATCCGTATTTTAGCATGTAGGGAAACCGTGTGTTGCAAACGTTGTTATAAATCGGTTCTACGCTGCTTACACAATTTGTACCTTTTATTTATAACCTATATTTTTTGGGAACCTACATATATATGAAATGTTAATTCACTAATGTTATTGCGTGCCCTCTAGTTTTTCTTATATACATATTTTATACATTAATAGTTTAAAAGTTGGCCAATTGAATGGCCAATTGCGTTGTCGCGCTTACATTTTTCCGGTCGTTAAAAACGTTCCGATTGACGTTTCTGCGCATGCGCAGTAAATGTAAAATCATCAATGTCCACCGAAACGACAAAGCATTTTCAGTATAAATGCCACGCCTATTCGTTAACTCTCCTGTGATGATAACTGTGAAGAGTTTCTTAAAATGTCGTTCACTGCAATAAAATATTACGTTTTTTTATATAAATAACTGTCACGGATTATGACTCACTACAGTCACGCGATTTACGCTTTCTATCAAAATATGCCTTAATACGAATACATTTATTTCAGGCAAAAACCCATATACAATCGGTACATACATTAGAACATCTAAGTAGCCTAATTAAAGAGCCAATATGTTAAAAAAAATGAATAGATCAAAAAAAAAATAAGGTTATAAGTTAGATAAACGTAAAATTGTAGAAAAACAGATAAAATAATGAGCAATATACAGGATGTGATTGTAAAATAAATATGCAATTAATTCATACAAATAAACACCTTTTGAAAAGTAAGTTATATAAACAACTTACTGACTTAAAAAAATATATATATATATATATATATATATATATATATATATATAATATATAATAAATAATAATAAAGTTATATGCGAGACATGATGACTATCTTACAGATTTACTGTATACAATTAATTGCCCCAGCTAATCCACATTGGGCCATTTACTATTTCAAAACAATTGTACATAACCATAATCAAGCCATTATTTATGTTAAAAATGCGTCTTTTAAAACCATAAATGTTCTTACGCAATAGGGCGTCAAAAGTTGTTGTTGAGACACTTATCTTTGCCCTTACGCTTGATAAGCCGCGGGGCGTCACGATCTTTAAACGCCGTCTGGTGCAGAATGTTCTTTGCGGATGCAATGTCATCGTCTGAATAAAAATCGACTAGCAGCTTAACGATCATTTCCTACGGAAGGGTGTTGATTTTGTCTGACACAAACGTGAGTAGTTCGTTGACAACAATTTGATCGGCTTCTGTTATGTAAAAGTTATCACTGTTAGCAGACGGAGTAGGTTGTGTCGGTTCGTCCGACTGCGTCGCCATTGTGCGTGACGAACAATGTTTACCTGAGCGATAGTTGGGGACTTGCCGAACTGCGTAGACGAGCAAGTAACAGTTTCGTTCGCACAACAATCGTTGCTTGTAATCTGTAGTAGATTGGAGACACACTACTGCACTGGACGTTTATAAAACGTACTGACTAAAATGTGGTTGTAAAAAAGTTCGTCGTTTGATAATTTACCATTTGAACGGAGCATCAGAAATGTAGCGATCACTCACAATGGAATTGTCCCGCTGTAGCGCTTACGTTTTTCCGGCGTTAAATCCTTTCCGATTGACGTTTCTGCGCATGCGCGAGTCAGATACGACCTTGGTTGCTATGCGGGATGTTTACTTTTCCCACCCCGCGGCACCCACCGTTAAAACCGTTCCGACTCGAATTTAGCCTGTTTGAACACACTTTTTAAAGTATGCTTCAGCGCTGCCGAGTGTACCCTTCTCTGGACATTGTCATGCTTGGCTACAGCTGGATGGTGCACGCCACTGCTCATATAATGTCTCAGATTATACAATGTTCAAGATCACATCACATAATGACTAAAAATAAACCTATATGCAACCAATCATGCATGCGTATTTTTCAAAAAGTAAATAAACAGTTTCAATTTTAGCCGTAAATAAATAACATAAGACACTTTAAAACAAATTGGCAATACATTTTTTGTGGAATCGTGAAATCTAACCACTTTAATGCATATTGCAGTTTTAAAAATATGCATGCACGATTGGTTGCATATATGTTTATTTTTAGTCATTATGTGATGTGATCTTGAACATTTTATACAGACGATCTATGTACAATTATTTTGCTTTAAGAGGAATGTTTTAATTTTTTTATCCCAAGAATTCATTGATTTTTTATATACAGCATGTATTTCAATTTAGCCACAGCCACGCAAGATAGATTGGATTTTGGATTATTTTTATTTTTACAATAAATTGTTATTGAATGAGGATTAATTGTGTGTCTACTGTGCTTCAACAATGAACTAGGCAACAGTGTTTGCTTAATCAATCCAGTTCAGAGGTAATGGCGGCCACATGAGTTATACCACAAAGAATTGTGCTGGGTCCAGTTATGTTCATATTATACTTAAAGGCCAGTATTAAAACAATAAAATTATGTGCTATTTATAGAGGACATCAATATGTTTCACTTACACACAACTGCTACAGGCTTATTCAAGAAGTAAATATTCAGAATACAATAAAATATCAGTATGGATTCATTTCAACAAAACATCACTGAACATAACTAACATTATCTTTTCACATTTACTCCTGAAGGTAAGACGATGATCATGATGTTATTTTAATAAATGTAACAAATATATATCATGTTACATCAGTAAAGTCTGTAATTATTTAAACGTAGACTAGAGGAAACTGGTCAGTATAATATAACGATTGTTAATGTATAAGTCATTATTTTCCTCCTGTGTACGCGCTAAATGCATATTTAAGCCACTTATCACACAACAAATTACAAAACTTTGTTATGCCAAACTTGGTGCAACTATTTATTTATCCATCCAATTAATATTAAGGATAAATAAACAATACAGCTTTGTATACGAAGCAATAACTACTATATTTTTATTTACTAAAGATGTAGCAGTAAATCCTAGCACAATCAATCGTAACCAGTGACAGCGCTTTGTTATCCGCTGTCACTGGTCCAATTAGTCCGTGCTATAACGCTCAAACTCCCAAATACACGTGAGCAACAACCAGCGTAGCTAGCTAGCGCTGTCGCGCGCGCCTCTAGATGCGCGCATGCGCAGAAACGTCAATCGGAACGTTTTTAACGACCGGAAAAATGTAAGCGCGACCATCGTAGGTAGCGCTTACGTTTATCCCCTAGATACGCGCATGCGCAGAAACGTCAATCGAAAAGGTTTTAACGATCGGAAAAATGTAAGCGCGACACCGCCACCAAATATGTATTTACCTCGTGTTAATTTGCGACAAATAACTTCGCTGAGAAGTTATATACATCCTTACGAACAACCCATAGTATCTATGCCAGTAATACTTTATTCTTTCGCTGCACATTGATGATTTTACATTTATTGCGCATGCGCAGAAACGTCAATCGGAACGTTTTTAACGCAGGAAAAATGAAAGCGCTACGGCGTCAAAGATTCGCCGGAGGAACGTCGCCTGCATCGCTCGCCAGGGGTCGTTCATCGGGCGCGTGTACAGTCTCCGTTCGCTGTCGTCGCCGGTCGTGGGTGCTTCGTAGGATGTAAGAGGCAATTATGCTGGCTTCGTTCTACAATAATTTGTTTTGACGCAAAACGAAATGGCGTGGTATTTCACATAAATTATGTTGCCCGACTTGAAGATAAGTGCATCTAAATTGATCAGTACATGTAATACCCCATATTTTAGCACTTAGGAAAACGTGAGTTGCATATGATCTGCACTTTGAATATGCCAGTAACTTAACACTACACATGTGCAATCAAACACATAGGTTTCCTTTAAATAGCATTTAGAATATATATAGTTCAGTCATTACTTTTTTGCGATCATTTAGTCATAATTAATTTAAAGGTCATCGCTGAAATTGTCATCAAATATATAGTTTACTCTCATGATAAGGAAAACGAAATCCACATTTCAACAATTAGAATACAACAGGCAAGTTCGTATCTAAATACATGGGTCTGAGCCACTTCCACGGTTATTGGGAGTTCACCACAATCCCTCCTTCCGTCCCGGTGGGCGCCAACATCTCATTGAAACAAAGACGAGCGAGATAGCATTAGCAAGAAAAGTTGTTTATTCAACATTGAAAGCAGGCTAGTTTTACAATATCATAGCGATGACAATGTAACAGCATATTACAATTATTAACATTAACAACTACTATAATGTTTCTTGCCCGTAGCCAACTATTGTTTGAGAATGAAGACATATAACCAAGGCACGAAACATAGTCGATACTCTGACAGTTATACAATCGACACTGCACGATCCAGATTCTAGTTTTACGTTTGTCAAATACAGCAATCGTTTCTAGATCCGCACACTCTGTTGAATACTTGAATCTAAAACCATACTGAAGTTCAGCTACACATTTGTAAAGTACGTCAATACTTGATTACACAACACTTTTCAACGACTGAAGTGATACATGTCTAAAATTAGAAACTGGTGTGGATCATTTGGTTTGAATGTGGGTATTACTTGCAATTTGGAGTTGGTCAGGAACTATTCCAGTGCTTAATATGACGTTTCATGTTTATCAATGCGTGACGTCATTTCCGAGCCTGCGCAACGCGGTGGTTGGCAAAATAGCTGAACAAAGGCCGGTTGCAACGTTGAGCAGTCAGGATACGCTGGAGGTTTTTTGACGCGGCATAGCAATACGTTGACAGATTTCCATTTTAAACGTCATTGTGTCAACAAGAGAACATTAATACAGCTAATCATTATCAAATTTACTAATGACCATATTTTAGAAACATACGCAAAACATACATTGTCATTCAATACAGTTTTCGCAGTAAACTATCGAGCCAGGATATCGCACAGTAAAGGCATTCTCAATATAGTAGCGTTCTAAAGGTAATGATGTTCTGAAGGTAGCGGTATTATAAAGAGTTCGTCACTTCTAAGAACCAAAGAAACATCGTCGCTGCGATGAAGCAAAATGGCCGCCGCTGTGGTGCAAGGGGAGTTTCTGGGCGTCCGCGCAAGGTCACCTATGGGATGACAATTGATCTGCGTTCGTCGTTAGTGTATCCGTCGTAGGGATCGTCACCGTCCATGACTCCGTCCCAGACCTTGTATTCCATCCCGCTCTGTAGCCCGCCTATCCACACGCCATCGTGATGATTCGGTGTCGCGAACTTCGCACGAAACTCACTCCACGTGTAGCCTTCGTCGGGGAACTGAAGTCTCTCCGTGTCCTGAAAATGGACGACCAGACTTGTGTCAGAACACTATTCAAGGGTCAAACCATATATGGCGATGTCTATCCGCCTAAGACCGTGGTCAAGGGAACTGTAGGGAGAAGAGCCTCACAGGGCGACAGAGAAGGTCCGGTGAAAATAACGTAAAGAACTGGTCAAGCCACACCATTTTGTAACTGACACGTGTATTGGAAGACAGAGAAAGACGGAAAGCGGTGATTGCACAATATTCTGCCAAGGCACCTCTGGTCACGGGCTAGCAAGATATCCTGCCGTTGTGGGTATTTCTTTAACTTGACGCCGCACAGGTTGAACGATTGCATAATTAGTAACGACATGCTTGATTCATTTATATTCTACAACAAATTGTTTTGACGCACAACGAGAAAGTTGTTGTATTAAAATTAAATATATTTTTTATATAGTAATAGTTTATATTTTTTCGTTAATTAATTAATCATTTTTAATATCTTCTTTAAATGTTTTTTGAAATATTACATTACATATTACGCAATTTTACTTGATTTACTTATGCATTTTAATATAATTGTTTTGGTATTACTATTACTGTTACGCTCTGTAGCTGGTAAGTCAACATTACTCACGATGCAGTCGTTGCTGACGCACTGATAGTAGATGTAGAACACGCATTGCGAACACTCGTTCATAACGGTCACGTCCATCTGGAGGTCCACCCACATCTGTCCGGGCCTGTCAGGGTCGACAGACGGCGACTGGTGGCTGCCCTGGTAGAGGTAGCGCCCTGGAATCACAAGGCGAGACTCACACACGATGTGTGTTCAGGGCAGGGCGGCGAGGCAGTTGCACCTTCTCAACGGAGTTTTATTCGTCTCCCAGAGACGTTGACGTTAAGCTAACTACGTCATCCAGTGAATTCGTTATTAATCGATGTTATGTCGGTTTGACTGCGGAACAGTCACAGCTGATGTAACGTTTCATTCGGGAAGTAAACAAAGTTATTATAGACGCACATGTTAAATTGGTAAAGAGTTTCATGGAACTGCCGTTTCATACCGGCGTGCTGAACTTCTCAAGACCGGCTCTGGCGTGGCCGATAATGTCGGGCAACTCAGTTTCGACATATACGAAAGGCACACTATTACGTATATATTGGTTCCATATATATTCGATCGAGAAGACGATTTCGCACAGACAAGTGAGTGAAAACACAGGTAAACAGTAATAGTCCGCATATTAAGACCAAATGAAATACGTCAACAATACTTGAATTCTTTTGAATCTTGAATACTCACTCTCATTTTCGATGTTTTCCTGGCGTTCTTTCTCCAGTACTGTAAGAAGACGTTTCATGAGTTGTATATTATTTCCCGCCGACACGTGACTGACCGTGCAGCCGATTAGGACGAGGCAGACCAGCAACAACTTCATGTCTGCAACAACAACAATAACGTAATGTCGGCAACAACGACATCAACTACTCGTTTACAGTAATGACAACAATTGCGTTCCTGCAATAACGATAACAACTCCATGACTGCAATAACGATAGCAAGTCCATGTCTATAAGAACAACAACTCCATGTCTGCAACAATAACAACGAATTAATGTCTGCAGCAACGACAACTGCATGTATGCAACAATGACAACAACGTCATGCCTGCAATAACGACAACAACTGCATGGCATCAATAACAACTACAGATAAATACCGCCGGAAACATAAAGGTAATGCACACAAAACAACGTAAGATTGTTACAGTACACGTGCAAAGTAGATTACGATCCGTAAGTAAGACACAAGCGTTAACATAACTGACCTCCAAATGAATGGAAACGACGTGTCGAATTCCATAATGTCCGATAAGCAAACTGCACGTGTTGTAGCTGGGCTAAGAATCTGCGACTAGAACGACTTACTCGCAACTGGATGAGATTCCTTCCTCGCTGTGTATGCTTCTTAAAACAGTGTCTTGTCTCTTCCTTGGGGTGTAGACTGAAGTGTGTCTCTTGGGGAGGTGGGTTTTAAAGGATGCAAGGCAGTGGGCGGGTGATACGAGTCTTCTGACAGGCGAATAGGGATCGAGGATATCTCGTAAGGTTGACGCTGCACAGGTGGAAGGATTGTCTAATTGGTAGCTATATATATCCTTGCTTCTTTTATATTCTACAATAATTTTTTTTGACCCACAACGGGAAAGTTGTTCTCTTAAATTATGTGATATTTAACATAAATTATATTGGCCGACGTGATGATAATTACATAAAATTGATCGCTAAATGCAATAACCCTATTTTCGCACATACGAAGTAAGGTTTTTCTTGGAAACCAGTAATATTTAGTGGACGTAAACCTTCGTGCGTGGGGTACGGGGACAAGGGGGCGTCGGGGGAGGGGGGGGGGGCGAGTTACAAAGCCGCAAACATAGAATAAGTGTGTGAGTCGGACAGAGAGGGCAATCAAGAACACGTGGCAGTGACACCCTCAAAGTACGCGGTCTGTACTGAATGGTCTTCGACCTGCGAACAGCCACAGTTACCTCATCGTGAGAAAAACTCGCATCCTGACAACACAATTGTAACCAAGGATCTAAATAATTAAAGGTTTTATCTAGAAGGTTTGACTTGCTGAAAAAGGAAAATAACGCAAAGAAGCAAGCAGCCCGTAAGGTTACATGGAAGATAAATCTACCATTGTAAACATCTAGCTCAACATATTTGGAGTGATAGGCAATTCCTGCGTAGCTACCGCATATAAGGCCCACTTAACTCATTTAGAAACATATCGACATGCCGGCAGTTATAGAAAGGTTTAACAAAACCTGCCTCCAGATGCAAGATAAACAACACATTAATATACAGCTTAATTGCGTTGTAAGCATATATATATATATATATATATATATATATATATATATATATATATATATATATATATATATATATATATATATATATATACATATATATATATATATATATATATATATATATATATATATATATATATATATATATATATATATAGGCCCCCTGTCTCGGCATGATGCATGGAAATATAATTATATATATATATATATATATATATATATATATATATATATATATATATATA
>OZ024865.1:48868254-48870754 GCA_964017155.1 Oasisia sp. SBJ-2009 | reverse complement strand
GTGTCCCCTCTCCTTGTATTTCCATGCACACACACGCGCACACAATCGCATCGCCATTTAAACTGGCTTACTCTGTTTGACTTGGAATGAAGACATAAGACACTGATGTTAAAGAATTGTCACAGCAGACACGTTCTGTGCCATACACAGACATACAAACTTAATATGGACACCGTTCTAAGATTCTTGGAAATATCTACTGATTGAAAAGGTTAACATAAATCATATTGACCTCTCCTTGCTGGCGTGACTGACAGTAGCAGTCATCTCAGTGAATTGTAGCTCTTTTGATGTTGACGTGGGTCCCTGATTGAGGTCAATGTGTGGGAAGGAGAACACAGTTGATTCGCCGTACATTCATACTCTAAGTGGCACTAATGCTGGGACAAGGTAGCGCAGCGATATAATAAACACTTGATTTAGACACCATCAAACCCGGGACGTATGTCCCGTTCACAGGTGGGTACATACATGTAAATAGGTAAATAAATTAATAAATATAGTTGAACTAAAATATAATGTTCACGCGTGTGTAAATACATGTAAATAGGTAAATAAATAAATTAATATAGATAAGCTAAAATATAGTGTTCTTTGTGTAAAACTAGTTATGTGGAAAAAAAATGTTTTTAATTGTTTCTTAAATTGTACTTGATTACCGTTGTCGCGCATTTTGCTAGGGAATTTGTTCCACAGAATGGGTCCTGCACAGGCAAATGCACGGCGGCCGAAACGTTTTTTTAAGTTCAGTTTTCGCACTACTAGGTGTAACCCGCCTGCAGAGCGCAGCGATCGGCGAGATGCGTGCTGGAGTAGCAGTGCCGCGAGATACTCTGGCGTGTCATTGTATAAAGCCCTGTGCACGAGTACTAGTAGCTTGTATTCGATACGCTTTCTGACAGGCAGCCAGTGTAATTGCCGCAGTATTGTCGTCATGGACTGCCGGTCGCCCCCCCCCCCCCCCCGGATTTGCATAACAATTCGAGCTGCAGACCGCTGGACCATTTCCAGACGGTGCAGGTGACGATCGCTGATGCCGAATAATATCGCATTGCCATAGTCGATACGCGATGTCACCAGTCCGTGTATGAGACACCTACATACATAAACAGGTGACTATTAACATCCCTTGCCCAGTATCATTCCAATCAACACCGTGGTCTGTGACTCACTCCCATACTTCTAAAGGTAAAGTAAAATGAACATCCTACTTGTGAAAAATAAACTGAAACAGTAATATAAATACGAGTAAAAGGAAAACTACAATTCGACATGTTAATATAGACATCTATAGTAATATTATCCATAACAATAATAATACACTTTATTTATACACTGCTCTCTAGAGCATGCCTCTCTTCAATATTGTGACCGTACTACATTGCCATCTATAAAACAATATAAGTTATACATAAACGAATACAACAAAAACTTGAAACATAATGGTGACTATGAAATTGTGTATGCAAGTATAAATAAATTAAGAGATACTAAGAGGGCAACATTTGTCAACGACATAACTTAAATAAAATGTAAAATTTAAGCAAATTAATACCTATAATAATATGTTATTAAATAAGTAATTATTAAATTCATATAGTAGTATAATAGTAAACACCGAAATAATTAGACAGTAAAAGCAGATTCAAATAATTCAAAATGACTTTACGCTCAGCGATCTCTCATTTAAAGAGGTCGCTATGAAAAAGGAAGGTGTGTGTGGCAATACCGTTGAGTTTGGGCCGGTGTATTGCTGGTGTATTGCATTCATTCAATTAATTTCGGCATGGTGAGATAACACCCTGGCGACTAGACACGGAAATATTGTTCTGAAAACATTTTGCTAACTGTTGTACAATACATTGCACGCTACTGTACCAATTGTAGCACGTTATTAATCACACATGCATACACGACGTTGCCTTCCAAACATCAACTCAACCTGTGGTCTGTAATTCCTTTGTGCATGCACAATACGCTTCCTAGTTTCACTGACGGATCTATTAGACGCGATCGGCTGTTTAAGGCGGCACCGTTTATTCCATAGTAGCAGTTTGGTTTGCAGCCGGCGAAGACGTCCCACTAGTTTGAGTAAACAGGTGCGGTGTAGATCTTGTTCTATATCACTATGTCTAGGAGATAATCATTTCAAATTGATGCAGCATTGTGACCAGCTTGTGTAAACGATGATACCGACTCGACATTTATGTGTAAATGTTGCATTTCGTCAACGCGAGGCAGTAGCAGTTATTGTCAAGAGGGACTCGACAGTTGTTCCTTGCCTTTGTAAAGTCTACACGCTGTGATCTATGTGGATACGACATTGTAATTATTCACTTGCCATGCTGAATCAAAGCAACAGATTGACGCAGATCGAAACATATAACATTCAGATTTGGCCGGTGTATTGCCGGTGTATTGCATTCATTCAATACATTTCGGCATGGCGATAGGATCCCTTGGCGACTAGACAAGGACATATTGTTTTCAAAAAAAAAAC
>OZ024865.1:48840754-48860754 GCA_964017155.1 Oasisia sp. SBJ-2009 | reverse complement strand
AACATTAATACCAACCCAATTATTTTTCAAATCAAATAGAAGGTATATTGATTAAAATTGTGAAGTAATAGTTTAATTAACATTTAAGTAAGATATAATGCATAGTATGTTAAAATAATATATTTAAGCTATTAATTGATTATTATTAAAAAAAAAAAAAAATCCCTTTACTGTTCCCTAGAGGACGGTCTTGGGCGGCGTAGACATAGCCATAAACGGTTCGATCCCCGATAAGCGTTGTGACACAATACTGGTCGTCGATTTACAGAACAAGGAACTGCTACGGGAGCCCTACCTCTGCTACAAGTGGGACGAGTATCGGGAGAAGTTCGTGACACCGACCGACCACCCGGGCGTGTGGATAGACGGGCTGGAGAGCGGGATGAAATACGAGATCTGGGATGGCGACATGTGGGCTCGCTTATACCCCGGATCCGAACTCCGGACAATTGTCATCCCGTAGGTGACCTTGCGCTGACGGCCAGAGACTCCGCCTGCACCACGGCGGCGGCCATTTTGTTTTGTCGCAGTCGACGATCTTTCTTTGATTCGTGGAAGTGACGAACTCTTTCGAATACCGCTAGCTTTTGAACATCATTACCTTTAGAACTTTACTATCTATGGAACACCACTACTCGCCGACATCCTGACTAGATTATTTACTATGAAACCAGTATTGAATAACAATATATGTATTGCATATGTTTCCCAAATATGATTATTAGTAAATTTGATACGGATTAGCTTGTTGGCACAATGACGTTTAGAAAAGGAAATAGTTCAATGTATTGCTATGCCATATCAGTAAAGTGGTTTTACTGATAGATTTCGAATTGGGAATGTCTTATCATATTGGTATACATGATATACATTGTAATAGTGTCGTGATAACAGAGCATGAAATGGTAACGTTGGATCGTACAGTGTTGATTGTACAACAGTTACAGATTGTCGGATAGTTCGATTGTCGTTCCTTGCATATGTGTCTTCAGTCTCAGACAGAACTTAGCTATTCATTTTTTAATAAACAACGTCTCTCGCCAGGGCTTCCCCGCGTGATTTTGTCTAGGTGAAATGTGGGTAACCGTTGTCTTGACCGTCGGAGCTGAGGGAGCTTTGGGTTACCCGAACATTTGTGTAGGAAACTTAGCACCCAATACCTAGGGGAAAGGATAGCAATGTTTCTGGTATATTTTGAAGGGGTGCTGTAAGTATGGTTATCTCCACACTTTCTACTGAAGGGGTGTCTGTTTTTAATGCACAATTTTGGAATGGGTGACATCAGAATAATGTTCAACATTAGATCAAACCAGTTCTTCCGACGTCTGTCGAACTATGCCACAGAACATTTAACTGTTGTGCGCAGAAGGCACCTCTTATTGGCATACAACTAATGGTCCAACGTTCTCGGAGACAAGCCTATGACATAGACTAACGCTATGAACACTCCTTCTTAATAGCCACAATGGAACCTTGGAATAAACTGACAGCCAAAACAGTAAATACTCCCTCGCCAGAGGTTTTCAAGCAGTGACCTGTGAATTGACAGCACTTAGACATGCAATGCTTAAAAGTCTCGCGACCGCAGATTGTTTAACCAGCACTTGCACCTTTTCTAAAATCGTTTCAACACCTTAATGATTCATCATTACTCAGCACTGCCTAGCACTCGAACATTCGTACAACCTTTAAATCTGCATATCTTACGGTAAGGTATTACTGAGAGAAGGCTGATTAGCCACGCCTCAGACGTCGGACAGCCAAGCCGAACTTAGTCAAACACAATCGATGTTTAAAATCTCATAATAATAGATGTCCATTCAACATTCGCACGGAATGTCGTCTGACGCGATTGAGCTTTTCCGCCTTAGCGACACAAACGTCTATCAAACGTATCACATAAGTCAAGATGACAATGAAAACGACGAACATATCAGACAAAACAGCAGCTGCCAAAGCTGCATGCCAAAAAGGTATTGTTTATACGTACCATTGCGCATGTCTGACAGCGCTTTTCATTGGAAAAATAATAATAATTGTAAAACGCCTAAATCCTTTAAAATATTCAAGTTCAGAGGCGCAACAAACAAAATCATTTAGCTAGTCATAGACGGGGACAGGCAAAAGTCGCCATTGGAGCATGGAAGCTGACAATCTATGGTGGAAAACCAATTTCAAACAAATATGTTTTCAATATCATGCGAAAGGTGTCTATAGTTTCAGAAGATTTAATTGCAATAGGGAGTTGATTCAAAATTGTTGGCGCAGCTACAGAGAAAGCACGCTTACCAATATACAGCCTAGTTTTAGGAACAAACATTTGTTTGGAAACCGATCATCTAAGGGTCCTAGAGATATCAGAGAAATGTAACAGATTAACTCACTATGTCGGTTGTTGAGTAGAAATAGTATGTAACACTAGCCAATTTTTATTTAATTCGGTATAAATTGAAAGCCACTGTACCTGCTTAAGTAGTGGTTGAGGTTGAGAGAAACGGGGGGCCTTAAGTACCACGAGTACTTTACAATTATGTCCACGTTGGAGTGTAGATAAGTCCCTTGGACGAGGTCTAAACTAATCAGTGAATTATTAAAAGCTAGCCCGCCACATCATATTTTCGTCTCTTGCACCTTTTTATCTTAAACTAGCATATTATGTGAAAATAAGTTGATAGGTAGTTGAGGAAAACAATATGATAGTGTATGGGGAATGCATGTTCACTGACAATTTGGATTTTAAACATGGCGGATTTCAGAATGCAATTTATGAGAACAACCTTCTCGTTGTGAGTCTAAACAAATTATTGTAGAATAAAAACGAAGCAAGGTTCATTGCCTCTTACATTTTACCATGCTACCACAATTACGTCTAGCCAATGATGCAATAGTTCAACTTGTGCGGCGTCGATCTGTTGAGATATTCTCGACTACCATTCGCCTGAAGGAAGACACATGTCACTCGAACACTGTGCGCTCTGCTTTGAAGACCCACCACCTCAGAGACTTACGTCAGTCTACGTCCGGAGGGGAAGAGACAAGACACCGTTTCAAGAAGTAAACACAACAAGGAAGGAATCTCATTGAATTGCGAGTAAGTAAAACATTCACAGATTGCTTATCAGAAATGACGGAATTCGGTTCATCGTTTCCACTCATTTGGAGATCTAGTTATAGATATGTCAACGGTTGTGTCTTACTTACGGATCGTAATCTACTATACACTTGTACTATAAAAACTCTTACGTAATTTTTCGTGCGTTACCTTTATGTTTTCGGCGGTATTTCAGCTGGAAATGTGCAACGTGTGTCTAAACCTGTAACTGCAGGCGTGAAGTTGTTGTCGTTATTGCTGGCATGATGTTGTTGTCATTGTTGCAGGCATGGAGTTGTAGTCGTTGCTGCAGATACGAAGTGTTGTATTCATAGCAGGAATGCAGTTGTCGTTGCTGCAGACATTAAGTTGTTCTCATTGTTGCATGAATGAAGTTGTTACCGTTGTTGCACACATGAAGTTGTTGTCATTACAAATATGAAATAGTTGTCGTTATTGCAGACATGGAGTAGTTGTCGTTACAGACATGAAATAGTTGTCGTTATTGCAGAGACGGAGTTGTTGTCACTATTGCAGACAATAGGTCGCTGTCATTATTGTAGACATGAAGTAGTTGCTGGTCTGCCTCGTCCTACTCGGCTGCACGGTCAGTCACGTGTCGACGAGCGAACAAACACAACTCATGAAACGTCTGTTTAGAGTACTGGAGAACGAACGCCAGGAAAATATCGAAAATGAGAGTGAGTATCCTAGATTCAAAAGACTTCACATATTTTAATGTGTTTGAATCGTTCTCAACATGCGCACTATTACTTTTTAGCTGTGTTTTCACTCAGATGTTTGCGCGATCCCACAGGTCGTCTTCTAGGTCGTAAATATATGGTACAAATGTATCCGCAGTCGTGTATCTTTCGCACATGTCGAAATGCAGTTGCCCGAATTGTTTCGGCTGTGGCCGCGCTGGTGCTGCGAAATTCCTCACGCCCGTATGAAACGGCAATGTTATGAATGTCTTTTCCAAGTAAACATATGCGTTTCTTTACAATTAATTTTACTTCCTAAACATCGAATATTACAACAGCAGTGATTGTCCCAAAGTTAAATATACTATCGTTTAATAAAGAATTCACCGGATGACGTTAACGTCTGTCTCGAGGCCCAATAAAACTATTGTGAAGATACAATTGCCCTGCCGTGAACATACATCATATTTAAGCCTCGTCGTGTGATTCCAGAGTGCTATTTCTACGAGGACTCCAACCACACGTCGCCGTCTGTCGACCCAGACAGGCCCGGTCAGGTGCGGGTGGATATCCACATAGACGAGGCATTTATTGCCAAGTGTCAGGATTTTTGTAGGGTCTTCATATACTACAGATGTGTCAGCGACGAATGCAGAGTGAGTAATGCTGAGCTACCAGCCACAGATAACGTAATAATATTACTAGTAATAACACTAATACCAACACAATTATTTTACAAATCAAATAGAAGGTATATCGATTAAAATTGTAAAACAATAGCTTAGTGAACATTTAAATAAGCTTTTGCAAATAACAAATTAAAGTAATATGTTTAAGCTATTAATGGATTATTATTAAAATACATGAGAAAGACTAGAGGACACGCAATAACATTAGTGAATTAATAGATCAGGTATATGTTGATGTTCGTTCCCGTAAATTCAAAATTATGCATGAAAGGGACAAACTGTATGAGCCCTAGCAGCATGGGTACAGTTGATAATAAAGTCGATCTATACCTCAAAAGGGCAAGATCACTTACTAGTTCTGTGTCCTGAGATAATTGCGGTGCCTTGGCAGAATACTGCACAATAACCGCTTTCCATCTTTCTCTGTCTTCTATTTCGCGTGTTTGGGACACGAGGGTGTGGCTTGTCCGTTTATGTACGTTTTCTTCCCAGGAGTTTCTCTGTCGCCCTATAAGTCTATTCCCTTTCTGTTCCCTGGAGGACGGTCTTATGCGGCATAGACATATCCATAAAGGGTTGAATCCCCGATATGCGTTCTGACACAATACTGGTTGTCGATTTACAGAACAAGGAACTGCAACGGTTGCCCATCCACGGCTACACGTGGAGTGAGTATCGCGAGAAGTTCGTGACACCGACGGACCACCCGGGCGTGTGGATAGACGGGCTGGAGAGCGGGATGAAATACGAGCTCTGGGACGGCGACATTGCGAGTAACTTCTACCCTGGATCCGAACTCCGGACAATTGTCATCCCGTAGGTGACCTTGCGGGGACGGCCAGATACTCCGCCTGCACCACAGCGGCGGCCATTATGTTTCGTCGCAGTCGACGATCTTTCTTTGATGCGTGGAAGTGACGAACTCTTTATAATACCGCTAGCTTTTAAGCAGCATTACCTTTAGAACATTACTATCTATGGAACGAACACCACTACTGTCCGACATCCTAGCTAGATTTACCGTGAAACGGTACTGAATAATAATGCATGTTTGGTTATGTTTGTCAAATATAATTATTAGTAAACTTGATACCGATCAGCTCTATTAAGTTTCTCTTGTTGGCTCAATGGCGTTTAAAACTAGAAATAGTTCAATGTATTGCTATGCCATATCAGTAGAGTGACTTTATTGATATATTTCGAGTTGGACATGTCTTAACATATTGGTAAACGTGGTGTTGGTGTACATGATATACATCATATCAGTGTCGTGATAACAAAGCATGAAATGCTAACGTTGGATCGGACTGTGTTGATTGTACAACAGTTACAGATTGTCGGATGGTCGTTCCTTGGATATAGACCGCACGTTGCTATTCGATGTTGAATAAACAAAGTATCTTGCTAGTGCTTCCATGCGCGATGTTGTCTTTTGAAATGTGGGTAACCGTTGTCTTGACCGTCGGAGCTGAGCGGAGTTTTTTGTTACCCGAACATATGTGGAGGGAGCTTAGCCCCCAATACCTAGGGAAATTAAACCAATTTGTTTTGTATGTTTTGAAGGGGCTCTGTATGTATGACTAATCCCGCACTATCTAGTGAAGGGGGTTTCTGTTTATTAATGCACAATGCTGGAAAGGGTGACACATTTGTGAACGTCGCTGAATAATGTTCAACATTACCCCAAACAAAAAATATTCCGACGCCAAGAGCACACCGACAGCTGAGAACTGAAAAAGCTGAAGTTACGGATCAACGCAGCGTTGAGGCGGCTGACATTCTCCTACGGTTCAACCCCCCCCCCCCCCCACCCACCTACCCACACTTCCATGAACCTCCCCCAACATTAATTTCATTTCGCCGCCAATAGCCGAGTGTCAGGACAGGTCGTTGAAGCGATCTTTGCGCTATTAAACTGTCACCAAATTGACTATGCAATCAGTGTTAGTTGGAAATAACACTGTAGTGATTCTTTATAATGATTAGCTGGGCCAATTCGTTGTACACAGTAAATCTGTAAGATAGTCATCATGTCTCCCATATAACTTTAATATGATTTATTTATTATTATATATATTTTAAAGTCAGTACGTTGTTTATATAACTTACTTTTCAAACGGTTATTTACATGAATTAATTGCATGTTTATCATACAACCACATCCTGTATATTGCTAATTATTTTATCTGTTTTTTTTTACAGTTTACATTATATCTTATAACTTTATTTTTTTATATTCACTTTTTAACATATTTGAAGTTTAATATGCTACTTAGATGTGCTAATGTATGTACCAATTGTATATGGGTTTTTACCTGAAACAAATGTATTCGTATTCGTATTCGTTTGCACGAGAAAATTTACGTATTTTATCCAATTATGTCATTTTACGCGTATGCCATTTGACCTGTCTCAATTACGCGGTGCACACATTTGACGTGGTTTAGTTCACATAACAATAATTTACTCTGACATGGCCGCATTGAAAAAGAACCCACTCCGCTCACAACACACCACAATGTATCACACCACTCGTACCAGATGTCTAGGACATCTCTCTCCAAACTGTCCAGATGTGATTTACACTAACTTTACCGAAGCAAGCAACAGGGAAACGTTGATTAATAATGACATTTGAGATAGTGTGGCAGCATTGTGTGGCGATAAATGATACTTGCGAAACGAATCGGTGCGGAACGGAAAGGGAGAACTGAAATAAACAGCATCAATCCTGCCTACACACTCTATGTTAAATGGTTCAGACGGCCATTTCGTAAAGATCAGTATGTCACCTCAAAAGTGACCTTTAATTCATACTACACCGATCGGGGTAGATTTGTCACTGGTAATGTTCTTGTTATTGACCCCTATGGAATGCCGTCTTGCTCGCTACTTTACCTGTCAGAGTTCGGGTATCCTAGTTATTATTTAAATTTATTCGACACCGCGTACATGTCGTGACAAGTCAAATAATAAATGGATTCTGAGTTCTGACTTCTCGTGTAGCCCCCGAGTGATACCCTTCAACCAAACCCTCGATCGCCAATGGCCAGTCAGACGTCACGGGTCAGCGCCGCGCAGTTCGTGTGGGTATAAGAAGTCTGTGTCGCACGGTGATTAAATACCAGACGACTTGTGGAGACACGCGGCACTCTGTTAAGTGGTTGACCTGACGAGGAGAGAATCTCACCTCATTTACAAGTAGGTAAATCTCTTAATATATTTCTAGCACTGACTTTGCGCATGGCTTGGCTACCAATAGTCACGTCATCAATGCAAGACGTCATCTACGAAGCACAAGGAAAGGGGAACTTTGCTAATAAGTGTCCCCTTCGAACTGTCTCGAGATGCCCCGAGTTTAGAGGTGATCGTACAAACGGGAATATATTCCTATATGTTACTGTAGTGTAAATAATTTTGGGTACTCCCAGTGTGATCTTAATTGCGATGTGGCTGTATTGTCGAGGTGAGCATCATGTTTCTTGGAACCTACGTGTGGATGACGGTAAATCTTACCGTCGGTTAGGAATTAGTCTTTTAATGGCTTAATGACAGGTCTTTTAATGGCTTAATGACAGTCACGAAACGGGAACAGTTTAATCAAATGATAGGCAATTACAGATCGATGTTCGCAAACGTAGCGTTAGGTAGTACACCCCCGAAATGGGACCAGCCTAAGGGAATGACGGGCAATGACAGCCTATATTGAATATCGTCATGTCGTCTTGGCAGATAATATTTATTACAGGCAGTCAGTATTCAACAGTTGGTGCTGTGGCTACAACTTCGGAATCTCGATTGAGGATTTCCACATTCATGTCCTGTTTACGATTTCAAATCTTAGGCGTACTTGTTCACTCAACGTTGCACGAGTCCACTCGGCTCTATGAATGAGTGACCGGCGTGGATCTAAGTGTACAAGTCAAATACAGGCGTTACTCGCAAAGTGGCTGAATGCGCCATGTATTGAGGAGGTGGTGGAGTTCGTATAAACGGGTCTGCCCGGAGATGAAATATATAAGACGATTCAAGCAATTATATGAATCAGGCAGCGTTTTATATTGCTAGCGTTTTTTAATATCCCTCACACCATTTTTGGCGTACGACTAGATTATAAAATGTGTGGCTTTAATTTAAACAAGAGAGACACGTTGTACTTTGAGGCATTGATGCGTTCTGTATGTAAAAAAATTCACCATATCTATAACGCAATATTACAACAGCAACAGCAAACTTTGCTTTTCTCATATATAATAAAATAATGCAATGGGTGGCTGGCGTGGATCTAAGTCTACAAGTCAAATACACGCGTTACTCACAAAGTGGCTGAATGTTTAAGAGTGTATGACACAACTGACATAAAGTCATGCTAAGTACAGGAATTTTAATAGCATCGCTGTGTACATCTTTAATCAACAGGTAGGAAAATACCTCGAAGACAAATAATCTGTCATAACATTCTAATTCATATATAGTTACTATGAGACACACTCTTGCTGTAATGCGGAGTCGAATAAGGTACACGTACTGTTTCAAATTGACGAATATAGCATAGGAACATATTCTGAAGCAAACAAGAAATTAAATACAAACCAAATGCGCACATTGCTGTTAAAATATAACACGGGACAACTTTTATAATTATATCGATTTTATATCTTGTATTTTTTTACATTTTACATATTGTGAAACGCCACGAATGGTGGATGCCAATTAAAACATGTTATTCTTATGTACACTATTTCGGCAATGCATGTCACATATTTCGGTCGCGGTGAGTGACCGTTATAGATGGACACATTACGGTTTCATTCACAGTAAGACGACCAGACATCAACGATATTGTCTGGCATCGCCGCCAATGTATGATACGGTGACGTTTCTTTGAAACGGTGATGTTTGTTTGACACCGCGTGTGCAATGAACCACAACGGCTGGCCGTGCAGAAACCCGAAAGTGCGCTACAGCCAATAGACACGCGTGGCTGAATCGAGAGAACAAGAGGTGGGGGGTACACGTTTGACAGAACAGCACCTGGTGCCTGGATGAGAGCCCGGAGACTTCTACTAGTAATGACGCTGGAGTAGATATGTTTTTACTAGAATATGTTCCTGTAATGTACATAATATGTGCGGTATTGTTGCAGACCTGACGATGTTGACCTCTTGTAGACATGGAGTTGTTGTCTCTGTTGCAGACACTGAATTGCTGTCGTTGTTGCAGACATTTAATTGTTGTCGTTGTCGTTGTCGTTGTCGTTGTCGTTGTCGTTGTCGTTCTCGTTGTCGTTCTCGTTCTCGTTGTCGTTCTCGTTCTCGTTCTCGTTCTCGTTCTCGTTGTTCCTGACATTAAGTGGTACATGTTGTTGCAAACTTTGTTTCGTTATTGCATTGATGCAATTGTAATCAGTGTATCAACCACGAAGTTGCTGTAGTTGTTGTTGTTGCTGTTGTTGCTATGAAGCTGTTGTCATTGTTGCAGACATGAAGTTGTTGCTGATCTGTCTCGTTCTCGTTGGCGTCGTGGCCAGCGACCACGGGGACGGGAAGAAAGTTGATCTGAACGAAATACAAATGCTGAAGGGTCTTCTTAGATTACTAAGCCAAAGCAAAAATGTCGTCGACAATAGCAGTAAGTGACTTTAGAGGTGGCGCAGGGACTCGGGAAGGTAATAAAGTGTAGTCAGTAGTCGAGTGAACAAGTCTGATAGGTAAAAGCGACAGCAACTAATAGTTGAATTAGACAGTAAAAAGCAAGGTATTGTTGTGGTAGAAACGATTGTAAATGGGATGAGAAAGGGTGTTTGTTGTCAGTTGCAGTTGTAAACAAGCAGTAACATTTAATAATAAGAGGTGTATGTGTGGGGTGAAATTAAGAGGTGTTTGATAGGGCAAAGGTGTGTGACGTGATAAGTGGGATGGGGTATGGTAGTGGTGCCAGTGAATTACTGAACAGGTGTATTGAGGCAGTGGCAGAGTAGGGTATAATGAGAGTCGTAGGGTAGAAAGTGATAACGGGACGACACGAGATTGAGCATATATTGTCGGAAAGTGATGTGGACTATTTGCCAAGTGTCAAGTTATCTCAAAAATTAAAATATTTAGCAAAGAAGTCAAACAGAAGGCTATGATTATACATTATAATGCAAGCAACCGCTATTTTAAAGATCGCGTTCAAAGATTGTGTGCACCACTCACATGCACAATACCAACATACATATATAACCATTCAAACAAGCTACCTATTTCCACAACGCAACTTCGAGGTTTATCAACGTTAGCAAACGTTCAAGTCGTCATAAATGTAAGATTAATCTCATGTGTTTTGATCATTCTCCTGACGTTTCACGATACATTAAAAGTAAAAGGCAAGTTCTTATATAGCGCAGTATCCAGTCCTCAGGACCGTTCAAAGCGCTTTATTCTTTACTTCTCTGACAGACCTGTTCACTCAGACACCATCTCGGCTTCTCTGGGAAGCATCCAGCCACATGCTACAATTAATGCGCGAAGGCTGCTCGTACACATATCCAACACTGTCTATAGCCAGGTACTCATTTATTCAGCTGAGTAAACTGGAGCAATGTAGAGTGAAACAACTTGCCCAAGGTTTTAACACCGCTGCCAGGATTCGAACCCGGGTTCTCGTAGTCGAGAGGCCGAAGCTCTACCCCTGAACCACTGCGCTCTACAAAACATTAACCATAAGTGTCATTCTACAAAGCCGACAGTTGTCAACTGTGTGCACTGAAAAGTCGCAAACTCAACCACCACCACGTAGCCTAAGTCGTCTGGTCTCGTGTTTCCAGAGCGGTACCTCTACCAAAATGGTCTCCATCATTCGCCGTCTGTCGACAAGATGAGGCCGGGAGAGATGCGAATTGACCTGCAGATGGACGAGGGCGTCATGGACAAGTGTCCCAACTGCCGACTCTATCTCAACTACAAATGTATCAGCGACGATTGTCACGTGAGTAGCTGGAAAGCACTCAGCCATAACATTGTTATATAAATAGCAGTAGTAGTAGTAGTAGTAGTAGTAGTAGTAGTAGTAGTAGTAGTAGTAGTAGTAGTAGTAGTAGTAGTAGTAGTAGTAGTAGTAGTAGTAGTAGTAGTAGTAGTAGTAGTAGTAGTAGTAGTAGTAGTATTAGTAGTAGTAGTAGTAGTAGTAGTAGTAGTAGTAGTAGTAGTAGTAGTAGTAGTATTAGTAGTAGTAGTAGTAGGAGCAGCAGCAGCAGCAGCAGTATTGCTATTGTTAATGTTGTTGTTGATATTGTGTATTACTATTAATATTGTTATTATTGTTATTATCTTTGTGTTGTCCTTATTGTTGTCATTATTATTATCATTATGTAAATCATGTGTCATTGGTGGACAACAGTGACGACTAAAGATATACTGCAAAGTTTTCTATAATTACGTGGACCTGCCGCCGAACTAACATTGACGACGAGGTAACTGACACCGACTCGGTTGGCCGCTTTCAGAACAAGAACGAGCTGTTGTTCCCGAAGGACGGCTACAGCTGGGCAGACTTCAAACACCTGTTCGTGTCGCCAGCCACCCAGGGCGGAGTTTGGGTCAACGGGTTGGAGGACGGCATGAAATACGAGGTGTGGGACAGCGTCATGCTCGACGGCCAGGTGTACCCAGGGTACACGAACCCCGAGCGCAGAGTCATCGTCATCCCAAAGTAGGACGCGCATGCTCTGCCAGCACATCCGGCTGGCTCGTCAGTCGAACCTGCTGGGTAGACTGATCGAAACGTGGCTTTAGACTGTTCACCATTTGCTAGATTTGTTACAGGAATTGTTTGTGCGTGTGTGTGCATGCGCGCGTACTCGTGTTCACATGTAGGTTAACGTTGCCACCGGTTCAGAGCGTAATTGGGTACAATTTCAAATCCACCTTTCGCTAGTCGGTATGCAATAGCTGTCAATAGTGCTTTGATTTGCTTGTCAAAAGCTATTAAAATCTTTCTTACCACACATAAACAGAAAACGATGTAGTAAGAGTTCACAAGCCGACTGCACCAACAGGATGTGTCTTTCATACGCCATACATATGCTTTTTAATACAGTAGCTGCAGTTAGCATTTACAAAATGCACCGATACCTTAATACGATTGGTGAAAGTCAAGTCGTGTAGATGCATGGTTTCTTGAAAAGTCGGCAACAGCAGAAATGTAAACAGTCAAACTACTGACATGTCAGTTGTCGCCGATATATGGTCTGTGTATGTACTATGTACCCTAAATGTGACAGTCATTGCATTGTTTTCTACACGGTATTTCCAAATAAAAATCTCATTGTTGAAATGGTAATCTTATGTCATAATTGAATATACGTGTGTAAACATTATTGGTGTGTGTGTGTGTGTGTGTGTGTGTGTGTGTGTGCGTGCGTGCGTGCGTGCGTGTGTGCGTGCGTGTCTGTCTCTGTCTCTGTCTCTGTCTCTGTCTCTGTCTCTGTCTCTGTCTCTGTCTCTGTCTCTGTCTCTGTCTCTGTCTCTGTCTCTGTCTCTGTCTCTGTCTCTGTCTCTGTCTCTGTCTCTGTCTCTGTCTCTGTCTCTGTCTCTGTCTCTCTCTCTCTCTCTTTCTCTCTCTCTCTCACTCTCTCTGCGTGCGTGCGTGTGTGTGCGTGCGTGCGTGCGCGCATGTGTGTGTGTGTGTGTGTGTTTATCCACTGTTTAAATGCAATAAAAATGAATATGTTCGAAACACGTGACAAGTTATTTTTTACAAATAGTGAATGTCCCGAGATTCCATAAAATTATGTGACAAACACGCATGCTATTTTCTAAAACGTTTGTTGATTTCACATCCAAATCGTCTTACTTTCTAAAAACCCACGTTATCATGATCCACGATATCGTTATCGTCACAAACAAATCGATAATATAACACTATGATTATACGCACAATAGTGTAATTACACAAATTATGTTGCGATTGATTTTGCAAATACATCGTCGATACAACAATTTGGTTGTCTCAACAAAGAACAAAGTTACTATGATTGTCTTCACAAAGACATAGTTGTTCACTAATATGGTTGTTTCTCACAAACTAATCGTTGTTGTGACACTACATTGGAAATCACACACACCTCGTTGGCAAAACATTGTAGACGAATGACTGTAAGTCGCTTCAAGTAATATGAACGGAAGTGTATTTTATTGTGAAAATACATAGACGAGATATAGCTACTAGCTGCCTCGGTAAGTTGAATAACCAAACGGACTGAGTAGAAGAGGAACGTGGTAGTGGACTCCTGGGTCTGATATCTCGAATACCACCTGCAACGGAAGAGAGCAGTTGGCCCGGTCAGAGACACAATATTGACAATAAAGACAATGCTACTGCGAAACATTGTGGGAAATCCCGTAATAAAAGTGAATTCAACTTTCATTCTACATCTACCAGATGCCGACAGTTAAAACTGTAACCAGATTCATGGCACCACTCCGCTTAGCAAATGTGGCCTTTCAAGCAGATTGTTTCCTCAGTTCATTGTCCCACAGTTTTTACACAGACATCTGTTAAATTACGAGATTTCGATTCCGCCGGTCTATTTTTGTAGCCTAACATTTGACATAGCGGTTATTCGCGATTTAGTACTTAGCTATGTTACGGACGTTTATGCAGACACGGCATAAAACATCAGACCGTACGATTTGTGGTTCGACCATTTCACTACAACACCGGTATGAACCCTAACCCCTGGGGGTAATTCGAGGTTTTCGAGTGGTGGAAGAACACACGTTTTAATGTATTACTATTTTAATAATCGTAACCGTAATCGTGATTTTTATATAGCGATGTTCCAACATTCGTTTCTCATAGCGCTGCACAGAAAGTTTATGAAAATAGGTAGGTTTTGAGTTTACTTTAAAGGCAACGGTGGTCGTAGATGTTAATGTCAGGTCCTGCGGTAGCGCGTCCAATAAATTTGCGCTGCCACGCTGAAAGCTCTGTCACCCCGTGACGCCGTGTGGGTGGTGCACACAATAACTTGCTACAATTGCTCATTCGTCACTGTCACCTCCTTGCAGCTAGTCGTATAAAATAACGATTAAAGTGTCAAATTCTAACCGAACCGGGCCAGTATTCAGAAAGCGGCGAGAGGGTCCGATAAATTATTGTAAAGACCCAAGAATCAGAGCAATCAAGTCGCTGCTGCTACAGGACTAACGAGCGGGTTGTGTTAGATATCGCCACTTCTTCTGTCATTTGTACAGGGTGTCCACCATTCAAACGTCTGCTGCAGTGTTTTGAACGTAGACATGTTTCGCATGTTCCATACCGGCTGCTTTGCATTATGCTGCAAGGCAAAGACTTGTTTGATTGTTCCTATATTTCATTTACCGTGTGTAATGTACAAAATAGGCGCAGCAATAGATATAAATTATTCGTTCATTAATATTTATAATGCACACGGTAATGGAAATGTTAAATTGTACCGTGAAAAACAACGCGCGCACATAGACAAATTATAAATTACCTTGAAAATTATGGGCGAGCAAGGGGTGATGGTGGTCGGTTTTGTAAAAGGTTTTAGAGAAAATATATAGGTGTTCAACGAAATTGATAATTGGTTCATGCGAACACAGATGTTGTTAGATGGCTCAGACAATCTGTCATGGCGACGTTTCGTCTATAAACACCAGAGACACGCAATGTTGACTTAACGTCCACTTGAAATGCGTTGTTTTGAGACGCGACGCGTGACACTTCAGAAGTAATTGGACAAGTACAGTGTCGACGTCTACTTAACATGGTCCGACGACTGACAATACAAAAAACATTTGAACCTTCGACGAACTTGCCAATTATACCATATGTCATTACACACTGACACTATTGTGGAGACATGGTGCATACTGTATTTGCATGTCAGTTGACTCCGGTGGTTAATAACCTCGGTTACCCAACTGCCGTGAGGTGACAGTCATTGTGAAACCCCACACTACAGCCTGGGAAAACGGCTATGTATGTATGACCCCTCAGAGCGGCATATTCCCAGGACAGGATAAAGACGGTGTATCACAGCCAGGTCGACTTTGAAATAATAAATTAAAGGAGGATACACTTTGTATCAGATAATACCATATAACTATTCACAATAACATTTACACTGATACATGTCACAATCAAAATAAACATAAATGAAAATTTTCGTTGTTAGTTTATAACTTTTTTTTCAAATTCTGCTTTTTATTGTGTGCACAGATATTCCACAAATTTATTTGAGAATTAATCCAAAACAGTGGTGCCATCTGACGGCTTCTAACAGTTACACTACGTAAATTTAACCACTCTCCTCGGAGAAGTCATGCAGCCAAGCGAGAGTCGACTAAGGTGATTAGACGGATATTGACTCTGATTCTGGTGGTCATTGTGGTGTGGATCTCTTAAAAGGTGGCACGCCCCTTCCTGGTGTGTACGTGATAGTGGTATTGTCCAAAGCTAAACACTAGGAAGATTTTGTAAACTCATTAGCCCGAACCTTAAAACACCATCTGCCTTCGCATCATGCAGCCAACAACTTACATCGACGTATGGGTAAAATCCGGTCTGGTTGTTCTGCCGGAAGTACGCGCCCGTGTCAAAGGTCAACTTGTAGCGTCCGTTGACGAACTCCGATATTGAGATGATGTTTGGACACCGGCCATCAACATTAGTTGTACTAAACAAAACAAATAACATTTTCTTTATAAAGTCCACACATGCACTAGATACAAAACATCACATTTTGGCTTGCCATTTTACGTGTTAAACAACTGATTAACGTCTACACATACCCGGATGACAGTTGCTGCCACTGCGCAGGCGCATTTTGTCGGAATAACGTGATCGGAAGATTCTGTGCAGGATGACCTTGGGCAGTGTCAAGGACATGCGTTGTCAAGGGTGAACCAGACGCCATGGTTGGCTGAAAACAAGAAAGAGGAAATAATGTACGAACAGTTTAATTGGTTGAGATGATGTCTGGTTTAATAATAATAATAATAATAATAATAATAATAATGACATTTTATATAGCGCGTGGTGGTGCTCATAGCGCTTTCACAGTATTTGTTCAAGAAACGTCATTCTAAAGCAATAATAATAAAATTAATCAGGACGCATATTTAAAAAAGAAAAACATGTTATAAATGATACAGAGGAAGGTGAAAAACTGACGTTATTACAATTGTATGACTTGTATATTTTTTGTTACAAATGAAATCCATATCAAGTGTTTAACTAACGTAATATTTCGATTCGTAGTAATTTTCAAACTGTGTGAATTAGCAACGAATTAAAAATTATAAATGTTCAAGATAATTATTATACATGACCCTTTATTTATTTAACATAAGTCATTAAATTAAATGTTCACACTAGAAAGACGAATTACTTGATCTATTACATTCCCGTGTCTTTTATAATTTATCTCTGGAAAGTGATATATTGCTAGCAATGCTGCCCACCAGTTTTGCCGGGATATGAAGGTTTTTCTATGTAATAGGCCTAGTGCTCTTATTTTTAATATTCGGTTGTAGGCCTACAATTTGATTGTGGGTTTTTCGATGTTATCGGGCTGTTAACGTAAATACAAAATAAAGCCAACTTGGACGTGATAATTTTGGGCAACCATCACAATTATGTCTCCCTTCTCCAATCATCGCCATTTTAATGAACTTAACAATAACAGGAGAGATTAAACTTTGGCGGTTCATTATGAAGTATGTGTATAATCTAAGCTATTCCAGTAAATTGATTTGTTTTGTAGCTATCCGCGCTGTGGCGCCACTGTTATTTCAATATTTGACGTCATCGCGTTCAAACGTAAAGTTCGCCTCCATTAACCAAACGCCGTGAGGTGGCAACACTTTCTGCCCCACACGTCATCTTAGGCCGAGCGAGAGTAAACGATGTGTGTTTATTTACTCTACTAAGCTCGGAACAATGTTAGCAGTGTGAAAGATTCCGCCTCCAACACGTTCAAATGATAAACAAAACATCCAGCTTAAAAACAAACTGATTGGTAATAACCTCCTTCTTCTGCCTACATCCAACGACAGACGACAGAGTTGTTGTAAGCGCCCCTGTGCTTATGATTGCGCCAAAAAATTACAATTCCATTAATTTTGTAAGAAATTAGTGTAGATACTGCCTTTTAACATTACATTTTGAAACTGGCCCCTTGACCACACATGCACCCACGCACGTACGCCTACATGCACACACGCACACACGCCTATATACACACACGTGCACATGCGCGCACGCACATACGTCCACACGCACACACGCACGCACGCATATATATATATATATATATATATATATATATATGTATATATATATATGTATATATATATATATATATGCACTTCCAAGTAGAATATATATAATATATATATATATATATATATATATATATATATGTATATATATATATATATATATATATATATATATATATATATATATATATAATCTACTTGGAAGTGCAAACGAAATTAAATACTGAACATCCAACTACTAAAGTTATGTAGAACTAGACCGAGGACATTCATTGTGTAGACGTTCTATATCTAGGACTATGCTTGAACTTTGGCTTACGTAAAATAGATTAGAACGTTTTAACTCTACCTATAATAATTGCTTTAAATCAAACCAGCTTACGCTTTGGCAACATAACTTATAGCTAAAATAAGGGTGTCCATTATTGGTGCTTATTTAATATTATAGTTTTAATAAGATTATAATAATAAATATTTTAGTGGTATACTGCCGCCAATAAAGGTTTAGTCAGTTTAATTAGCTTGTAGCAATGTTCACTATTTGGAAGGCACGGCCAAAGCAGTATGCTGACATGTCAAACTCAATGCATCTGGTTGGACAAAATCACCGAAGCAGGACGGGTTGACCGCAATAAAATACCCTTAGAAATTCAAGTTCTATGTTCAACACGGCGGATTTCTTGTTACAATTTACCAAGCCGAGCAATTCCAGACAGCGAAGGAGACACCGTCACATTAATATCAGGCCGAAATAGTCTAGTTGTCAGTTGTAGTCCGTATGTGCACATATATGTGTGCCGTGGTCCCATTAAGTTGTTGACATCGCTTGTCCACCGCGGAGAGATTTAGCGCCTGTCACTCTGCCCCTGCATTGAACCCACCCGCTCACATAACGTCTAATTAACTTCCCACGTTAGACCAAGCGTGTTTTCGCCTACCGAACAGTTAGCACATACCTGTGTCTGCAAATGTCCCTTTAGCAGCCGCAGTCTGTCAGCGTTCGCCATTCGGCAACGGAGGGTGCCAACTACGACGATATAACGACAGTCCAGTCAGCCTTTGACCGCCGCGCCAGCTAAATGACATCAATCTAGGTCAGCCGTGCACGTGTTTACATTTATGTAAACACGTCGCCTGTTTGTTCAATTTATATCTGGTCACGCAGCGCCATACCGGGGACAGTAGCGAAACTTTGGCAATCTAGTTCACCACACGTTGCGTGTGTCTTTCGGAAGAGATAGTGGGACCCCTTGATGCCACCGGCATGGTGTCTACTGTCCTTGCCAAGGAAATAAAATTTCCCATACATGGGCAGTTGTATAGGGGAACAATTAGTGACCACTGAGTAAACCAGATAAATACAACGTCATGGCCATTTGACTGTATAATCCGGACTTTTATCGGCGCGCTAAATCATTATCGTGTGTATTAGCGTTTTGTTGTGTAATGCAATATTTCAGGTAATGGCGCCTACAATGCCAATAGGGGATATATTATAGGAGTTGTCAATACCTGAATTTGTTTACGTAGATGCTAGTTTAACGTGAACTCCCATCACTAATAAGTATAACTATATGCTCATTTAAATAGCGCAATATAATACAATATTATTAATGTTTTCTTTTCGCCTGATTATATTTCTCTTCGTCGAGAAGGTAAAGATAAAATAATTGTGGAGAGGCTGTTGCCAAGTCAAGAGATATCTTGGATGAACAGGAATGAAAGCTCAAGAAAGAAGATATAACTCCGCTGAAAATTAGGATAGTTGGATGCATTTATTACCACTGTGGGGTTGATGTCGCCCGCAGACAAGGGCACACCGAGAAGATGACAATATGATGGGTGTTGCGCTTACGTGTATCCGGGCGTTATATGTCATGCCGGTGATGTTTATGTGCTTACGTATAGCATAACATTTGGCGCCAGTAGACCAGGTGGTGATCAGTAATATCCAGTAGTCAAACACATTTCGGTTGTTAGCGATACATTAGCTTTATAATTTCTGTAGCTGTTTTCGGGTTTCAAAATCATAAGTGTGACGTAACTTGACGCATGCGTGGAGAGGAAACTACGTTACGACAACAATTGTTTATGTTTGCAAAAAACAAACCTATCAATATGTATACATATTAACATTACCCAGATAACGTCCGGTTAAACGTAAACACGACAACGGCATAACTTTCATGAACAAAAACACGCGGACACAAACTATAAACAATAA